>CM049839.1:43032079-43182079 GCA_027422415.1 Schizothorax lantsangensis
AGGCTCATGCATTTTGACGTGGTCGACCAGAGTTCGAGCCAGCCTTTTGCCAAACTTTTTTTCTCCCTTTTCAAATCTTTCAAAGGGCTTTATTGTCCCAATAATGTGGCATCCATTTAATAATTTGAATTAAAACTATAATTTACACTCAATACGTTATTATTGCGTATTGTTTTATAATGTACTACAATACTGAGGTGCAGATAATTGTTATTTATTTGTAATAAGTAGTATAATAGCAGAAAATCTTGCTATTTTAACATAGTGTAAATAGAATCCATTGCTATTTGCACTTAGTGTAAATAGCATCTATCGCTAAAAAAATATGCTATTTGCACTTAGTGTAAATAGCCGCTGCCTGCAATTATATGCCTAACTACTACCTGAGGAAATAACACAGTTAATGTATAATTGTTTAGTGTAACTACTTAAATTTGGGACAATATACTACCAGTAGTCTCCTCCTCCTCTCTTATCTCTCTCAGACATACTCTATCTTTTTAAGTCTCTCTTTCTGTTTGTTCCATATCGTTAAAACATGCTACAAGAGAGGCCCCAACATGTACTTGGACGCTGAAGCCACACTTGAATCTATGAATGTCATTGCACTAGATAACAAAATATCAAGCAAATGGCACCTGCAAACAAATGATTCTGGACTTTTTCTCAGAACTAATGCTTAGAAAATTCAGAAGCAAAATAAAGAAATTAGCCAAAAAAAATCTGTAACAGTAGATAAGTGAACTGAAAAAAATAGCATCAATTTGTGCAACTTATATGATTTATATATAGATTTATACAATATAAATTTGAATAAAACAAACTTCAAAGAGTAGTCTTCAGGTTAACATTCGCTGACTTTACGATCTGTAGTAGGCCTATTTTAAAGAGTTTATTGAGCCTTGAGACAAAAAAAAGTTTGCATAAGTGTTTTTTTTTTGAGTATCATATTTGATACATCAGGCTGTTATGGTTCATATTATATGACAGGAATGCAATGCAATACAATGATGACTGAGAAATGTTCAAATAAACTTACCTCAAAAGCCGTGGGTACTTACATTTTAACATGATTTTTCAAAAAATTATGTTTTTAAAATTATACTAAAAGGCCTTTACTTGCTAAAAAAGTATTAACTATCGATCAGAGGGGAGAAGACATGTGAAGCTTGTGTACGACAGGTTTTCCCGTTTTGATCTAGTTAAATATAATATCAAATATGATATATAGGCTTTTATACTTACTATTACTATAATATATTACTAGTAATAGTAATAGTCATTTTTAGTCAATGAAGCCAGTTTACCTCAAGTTCCTAGCAGAGTAACCACAGGTGAAGTTCATCACATTAACTAGACCAGTTTGACAAGTTCACAAGTACGTTTTCTCATAGTTTTTATGAAAATATAAATCTTTTAGTAGTTTAAACCTACTGCTAACTATTTGCTTAAAGTATGCTTGTGCTATTAATCTTTATAATAAATACCATTTGGTGTGGTATTTTGTTTGTAATGCAATTACATTCATACATTTGGTGCTTACACACACACACACACACACACACACAGTTGTTAATCATTTTTAATTGTATGAGATACATTTTTACCTGCTGGTTGCATTATCCCACAGCTGTCTCTCTCTGTCAGTGTGTCTCTTCAGTCTTCCCTGTCTGTTTAAAACTTCCTCAACTCGTACTCAACACTGTATCTGTGTAAATGAGTGGAGGCTGGACTGCCACAGAAGCCCCTCAGCTCGAGTGGGCTGTCTCAGCCCCTGATGGGAGATGCTCATTTGCATTGATTTGGAAGTCTTATCAGGTCTATGAGTACTTTCCCACACCAACCCAAGCCAAAATATCACAAAATTTTTGCCTTAAATATGAAGCTGATCGAAATTTTAAAGGGACCATTTATACAAAAATGGATAATATACAATGCCAGGTTTATTAGACAACTACATTAGGCGTCAGTCTAGAGAAGAGCTGCATTGGCTTAAGGGTGTGTAGGGTGTCTTTGTTTGCTTCTTGGAAGATGTAATAGTTTCAGCAGTTTCAGGTGGAGTTTGGTAGGTTGGAACAGAGAGGGCGAATGTTTTGGAGAGTGACTTTGTGCCTTATTGTGAAGCAAGGCGTTGCTTATTCAGTGACCTGAGCTGACCTGAGCTTTACTCAACCTCATGTTGTTCCAAACCTGTGTGACTTTCTTTCTGCTGTGAAACACGAAAGGAGCAAATACAACAAAAGCATGCAGTGGTCATGGACTGACATTTTCCCTTACTCCATAGCTCTTAAATGTTCAAGCCTTCAGATTTGCTGCCAGTCTAGTTTTGACGTCAATGAACCCATCAGTTCACATATGTCTCCTAACAAAATACAATGTGCCAACTGAGATTTGCAGTCTACAAGTGTACAAGTTCGTTTCCATTCCTAGGAAATGTTTCGCTAGAATTTCTAAATGGTGAGAACCAATGAAAAGCTTAAATTACAAATGTTTATGTCATTCTGTTTACCATTTCAGTCCACCCACCCTGAGTAAACAGTGTCCATTTTAAAATGCAAAAAGTTTATTTGTCACTCTCATTGACAGCCTGATGCTACTGGATTTGTCAGTATGCAAACTTTATCTTGCACTATGACCAAAGGAAAACATGATTTTGTTTTTGCGTCCTCAAGTGATACTATATTTAAACTTCTAATCCTGTTCTCACAGTAAATGACAAACATTTGTGGTCAGAATCTCTGCTGCATGATGCAGTATTAGATAAAGCCGGGAAGCTGATGGCTGAAGTATGTTTTAGGAAAAAAACCTTTCCACTGGGAATTCAGCAGCAAAAGGGTCACTAAGCTCCACCACCATTTCCCGTTTGTCAGAAACTTTGTCCTGACCTTTGAACCCAGGCCCTCCGTGGTTGTGCTGACATACCCCTCAACAATCTAACCCCATGTTTATTTCCACCCTTCACAACACAGAGACTTGGCTTAGCTTCTGTGAGCCCAGAATAACTGGACAACTAAATATATCTTTTGTGCTAATTTTTTTTTTTACCAAAATTGTAATTTTGAGTGATACTTGCCACAATGCTAGGGTGCTCTAGGTGATTTTTTATTGTCCCAATTCAAAAGAGCCCACCCACAAGTCTCTATGGCTCTGCTTACAACTGGAATTAATTGCATGATACTAAACCGGTATGAACAGGGTCTAAAAGCTTGTCCACTTTCAACCACTTCCAGAGGTTGTCAAAAACACATTTGCAGGATTGCTTTCAAAGTGTAGACGCTCATGTGTTCGAATGTGTTTGAACAGCCACAAGAGTATGCCTATCCATCCACTGACCTAAGGCATGAGCGTTATGGGACATGTTTTAAGAAAGCCACCAAAACAACCCATTCCATCTACACTATGTTGTGCCAAAACATCGGTGTTACCATACTTATTGTTTCGGTATGTTTTCTTTCCAGATCGCTCATAAGTATTTGTGCGCTGTCGGTAACGTGTCTCGGCTGACCATTTGTGGTTGGATCACTTTGCAGAAATTATACAACATGGGATATGGGATCTTTTTTGCATGAATTATACTCCACTAGGCATACATCATGAGTCATATTCACTAGAAAAGTGATCTAAAAAAATGAAAATGTTTCTTTATGGTATCAAATGAGATTTCAGTGGAAAGTCTGCTGGTGAAGATAAAATGTTTTAATTGAACATTACATTGTGTGTCTTAGATATGCAAACAATGACCATGAGTGTGGACGTGAGCACATAAAACATCTCATTTCTACTTCTCCAGTGACCAATGAAAGGAATAATATTTGCCTAGTATTGGCCCCAGTTTAGGGAAGTGGGTTTGGTCAACAGACTCATTGTTTAATCATGAATGCCCTGCAAAATGATTCCACCTATAGGCCCATACCAAAGAACTAGTGGCATTAAAAGCTTACTATGGTGTCGCTTATGTCACCTGTGTCAAAATTTTGCACTTGAACACCTACAGCCAATGACCAACTATATACTCTACACTTGTGTGAGAGGAAAATAACTCTCCATACCAGCAGGTGGCAGTAGTCTGTATTTGTCATTCAAAAAAGGAGACCTAGGACTGCGTTTGTGTACCATTTTCACACCAATCACACTCATCACAGATGGATTCATAATATAGCTTCTTCTAATAAGTTGTAAATAGCACTGGCGCTGTCAGCCCTTGACCTTGTGGACGAATAAAGTAGTGTGTCCACTTGACTTCCTCATTTGCTTGCTTTCATCTCTTTAATTTTTCTTCTCATGCACTGGTTTACTAAGCTGAGCAGCCAGTCAGATCTCTGTCATTGATGGGCTCCACCACCAATTCAACATGTGCAGTCGGCCAAAAAGCCACCAATGGGGGTTCGACTATAGTGCCAACAGTGTGGAACATACTGTAAAAACTGGGCGGATAGTTGCTTAAGACAACTCGACATTGGCCGACGACCGACCGCTTAAGAAGCCTACTGTCATATCTCATGTCAGACTGCTGAAACAACAATCACATCTTGTGTCTCAGATATAGACTGAAAATGATTGTGCCTTATTAATGTAGATCTACCATTGTTGCAGTGTTCGTCTTTTTGCCATACCGATTGTTTTGTACATTTTAATGGATTATTTTTTCTTAGCGGAATATACTGATAAAGTTTAAACTCAAATTTATAGCAGATATTGGACCCTTGAATGCTGTGATTGACTAATCAGAATGAAGATTTCAGAGAGAATAGTTATATAATAATAATTTTATTGACTTTTTAAAACCTGGATGGCACTGTGGCAACGTCTCCAAGATGCTTCAAGAGACCTTCCTGCAAAGCTACCTGAAAAACTATGAGCAAGTGCACCTAGGGCAAAAGCTGCTTTAAATGCAACGGCTGGTCACACCGAATGTTGATGTAATGTGCCTAAAACTTTTAAAAGTACACTCTAAAAAATGCTGGGTTAAATACAACCCAGCGCTGAGTAAAATATGGACAAACCCAGCAATTGGGTTGCTTTGACCCAGCGGTTGGGTTACTACCCAGAAGGTTGGGTTAAACATTTAACCCAACCGTTGGTTGAAAACAACCCAATCGCTGGGTTTGTCCATATTTTACCCAGCATTTTTTTTGAGCATATAGCTTTGCAGGTAGGTCTCTTGAAGCATCTTGAAGACATCGCCGCAGTTCTTCTGGATTTAGTCTGTCTCAGTTTGTTCTGTTTCTTCATGTCATTCCAGACAGACTGGATGATGATCAGATCAGTTGTCAGACTCCTTGTGCAAATACAAATCTCACTGGATTATTACAATTAATGGCAAAATGAATGTTTGGAAATGTAAATTGATATTATACTGACACACTACTTATCCAGGTCCAGTGCCACAAATGCAGTAAATCCTGCAAAAATTCATTTAAGAAAGAAGGAAAACAAAAATGTTGACATTTAAGTAAAAGGTATAAAATGATGTTGTGTGCTGAGAATGAGCTCTCAAAAATTGATGACCACCAATTAAGTATGAACGATAAACACTGTGATAGTGGTAATGCACTCTCCATGGGAAATATGTCCATTACTGTCCTCACCCCAATCTGAAACAGTTCCATTAACAAGTTCCCATACACTGACCACTTCCTCTTATCCCCATATTTCCTGTCACAATGTTCAGCTTAAATTGAAACAGGCTGGTGGATCAGCATGCAATCCATCCCAAACAGTCAAAGTGAAGGCTTGTCACGCAGCCTAGTTGTTCTTAGGATGGTCTGAATATTTTCTCACAGGCTCAGTCAAGTAAAGTAAACTGAGGGTCATTTGGAAACTGCAGATTATTTGAAGATGAAGGGTCTACACCAAGAACAAAGAGAAACATCCTTCCCATTAACTGTCCACAACTTCCCCTCCCACAAATCTCAAGGACTGTGATGGCCAAAAGCATCATTTGGATTAAGGCAGTGTGTAAGTGTGTGTGTGATGGTTAGAGTTATGGTTATGATAATGCTGAGGACTGGCCGCCGTGGGACTACTAAATTTGGAATTTTTGGAGGGAGAGCCTGTACATCCTGTGTGTGCTGGGAGGATGTGTTTCTCTTAGTGGGGTCACAGAAGAAAAAAAAATGTAATGGGCATCAGTGATCTTACTGCACTCATTTTTCAATTAATCTTTTTTTCGTGTCAAGTTTTTATCCTGTATAATTTCTTTTTCACAGCTAATAAATAATAATTTTAAAAGATGTTGAAGTTTCTTTATTACTTTCTGAAATTTAAGCAGGCCAAAGGTGATTTTAGAAATAGAATCAAAGGTTACGAGTCTAGATAAAAAACTATTAATTGACCAGTAAAAGATGGTTAAAAATAGTATGTTAATTAATACTGAATAACTTAAACTTTAGATACAATATTGCTCTATAGGCCACTTACACAATAGAGCTTCAGCAGTGACAACCACATTTAAATTAAAGTGACTATGAATCTAGAATGTATCTATGAATTAAAACATGAAAATTAATAAAAAAAACAGGGACAATACATTTTTATTATTATTATTATTATTCTTAATTTATTCTTAATTATTGTTATACTATTATTATAACTAATATTCATTATGATGTCTGATTTGATTACTGGTTTTAATACAAGTCATCTAAAACCAGACTTTTAAAACGGTAAAAAGTGATTTTTTATTGGAAAGAGCAAATGTATAAAAGTGGAATTTTGTCTTTACAATACACTGTATTTAACAAATATTAACTCTTTCTAATTGCATTTTAAATAATTTTTCCACAATCTGTGAATATTCTTTCTCCAGTAATCACAATTATTATTATTATTATTATGTTTACTTCTCAAATGTTACTGTGTGTGCTTTTGGAAATGGATTTTTCCTATCCAGGCTTATTATTTTAAGCATGTAAAAATAACAATTAAAAAACAATGTTCAAGTCTAATGATTTATTATTATTATTATTATTCATACTGTAGGCTACATATTGGGGAGTACTTTTCACCCACATGACTATGATAACAGTAAACATTTGAAATAATCATCTATTTTCTTTGTTAAATTCAAAACTGTCTGAGGTGTATCAGACAGAGCCTGCCCATCTTCCGTGACTTGGTCAAGGACACAGTAACCATTTTCAATGTGGATTTCAGGGGGGTTGCATTCAGGTCTGGGAGACAACAAACGTTTTGTTTTTTCACATGCTGTTCAAAAAACACTCCGTGATATCACCACTTTCAATAACATTCATCTCAGAAACAGCAAATGTAGACATCTGACATTTACAAGTCACTACAGTGTCTGCAGAGTTACCAAACTTATATTTTACATGATTGCCATATAACTAAACAGGGCTAGAATAAGGACACACATTAAATGTTACAAATAAAAACAAAGAATGACTATGAGATATATAATTGCATGTGATCTGACTAAATTAAAGATGATGTATTTGTATATACACTGAGAAAGAGCATGTACAAGCTAGACTAGGTTCTTTGTCTTCGACTCTTCGCCAGTATCATCTCTCTTTTGTGGTGGTAATCTAGCAGTTAGACACACCTATACAGGCCTACTCTAAGCTGAGTACATTGGTTAGGCTAAGCTAATGAATCTCTGGCTGGGTTGGTTTTGTTCAAAAAGAACCTGACAGGTTATTAAGAAAGTGCTGGTGCTTTTGAGGTGAGGTATCAACTATCGTTAAACTATGTCAAAGTGGGGCAGGGTTTTTTTTGGGGGGGGGGGGGGGGGGGTAGATTTGATTTACAGCTAATGTCTCACTTTCTCCCACCCGGAATGTGATTTCTACTGAGGGGGCCCTACTGTATGCTGTTCAGGGGGCCCAGAAACTATAGTGACACCTCTGATCACAGGTACCTGCAATTTGCCAAAAGTACGTTTCAATTTTTGTAATACACTTTTTGACATAAAACCAGTCTTTTCTATTCTTTCCCTGCTTCGTTAAATGCCACATTTTAGGAAACTGATGTTGATGTTTGCACGGCTCAGTAAACGGAACCAATGTCATTATTATGGTTCTCTGTGTGATAGCGACATCTTGTGGCGAATAATGTACGTTACCGACTATAAACTCATAGTAGATCGAACACTAAAAACAATCACTGCGTTTCCGAAGAGAAGGAAAGGATAGGCTTCTTGTGCAAAACGTACAGAGGAAAAATAGTATTGTCTAATAGTATACTAGTAGCCCTATGTCTAATAAAGTGATTAGGAATATCTAGGCTAGTATTTATACTTTAGCATTTATTTCCTCAAACCTCTACATAAAACCAAATAAATAAAATATTTAGTTATTTCCCAAAATCTCTGAATAAATATTAACCTAAAACTAATAAATACATACATTAAATGAATAAATACATTTCAGTGAACCTATGCATTTAAAAAAACAGCACACGAATTATTTCTTTAAACATACTGTCCCTTTCTTATTCACTCACATTCCCTAGTATAATTGTATCTGCATACATATTTTTGTACATACATATTTTATCTATCTAGTCTATTGTGGGCAATAAAATCTCATTGTGATTCTAATAAAATTACACTTTATTTTCTGTGGTGGTAGCCTAATGTTCTGTGTTTTCTAAACCCTGGAAATACAACTTACGATAAATAAATAACGATATTTAATTGGTTTGTAAAATAATTAATATAACTGAAAGGAGCATGCTTGTGGTTATTTCTTGGCACAGCGAATCTGCTCTTGCATATTAATGCAGCTGGTGGCTGTCGCCTTCATTTCCGCGTTATTTCCAAGCGTTCCTATGGATCGGCGGAGCTCTTCTTGAAGCTTGTCGACAACTTTTCCACTTGAATATCATGCTTTTATCATTCTAATGGTGCTCCCGGGGAGGACATATAGCCGCGAGCGTCGATAACTTGACTAGATTATGTTGTATTTTGTTGGAAACTGTGAATTTAGCGGATTCAGAAATTGTTAGGCAGGTCCGGCTAACGTTAGATAGGAAGCTATCACTTGGGCAGGCGGTGTTTGTACTGAATAAAACCATGGCAGATGCGAACGATGGAGAGAAGACAGACGAAAAAGAGCTGAAGGGGGCAACAGGTGGTGAAGGTAAGAGGAGTTTTTTGACTTTGTGAACTAACTTTAGCCATCATGCCGAGCTCGTTGCGTGACGTCACACTGTTCTTCAGACTTCTAAACATCTTCATAGGGCTAAAACACTACAGTGACAGATATTACGATAGCGATGTGTGGTGATTTTCAGTTAACGTTAACTTAAATGAGTTCATTGTATTTCGTATTTAGCCTTTTAATCATTTTCGTTTCAGTTATTATGGAACTTCCTGTGACGTCACACTGAGCGTGTCTGACGTATGTCGGGGCGTGGCCTGTCACAAATAGCGCATGAGACATTAATGTTTTCAATCTCTAAGCTATTAATTTGTTTAGTGACCGTACTACACCATTCCGCCAGTAGATGGCGACAAGCGAGTGTGTTTTTCAGTCTGTTTTTTCTTTTCTTAATTAATTGAAAATATAAAGAGATTTAAGTTAGCCTAATTAAAAAATAATTTACTGTAATAATTTTGAACTACTTGCAAATTTGTTTATTTTGTTAAATCGATATTTTCATTTAAAAAAATTGAGAATATCAAATTTTGCATTACTGGACATTACTGTCAGTCGTTTAACATTTCTGCTGTAAAACGGTTGTAATATATTAAATGTTTGCTTCTAGCTTGCCTCTTAACAGTAAAGTCTTTTTGCCTGTGAACAGGAAAGTCCGCCTTTTTTATTTGATTCATTTCAAAAATAATGTGCGCAATGAGGCAGACCACCAAAAAAAGTGTAATTTCCAGAACATTTTGTCGTACTAACAACGAACGTTCACTCGGCCCAATCAAATTCTCTTTCACATCCTGTGCTCGAATGCTATTGGCTCTGTCCTATCCACCTTTTTCTTCAACGCAGAAGTAAGCCTATGGGTGAGACTTCCGGTTCATTAGCCGCTATAGGTAAATAACGAGAAGAATAACATCATGCAGTTAAAGGTAAAACTGTTTGCACTACAAACCAGTGTGTTCACAATTAAGATAATACATTAAAATAATATGGTAAGACACACCAATTTTCAATATCAAGCAGCAAAACGAACTGTTTTGTACAGCTAAAAATAGCTGGACATGGATGAGACCGGAAGCTAGACCCATAGAATTTACAAATGGCCCATTTTTACGGCAAGAAAAAGGTGGATAGTCAGTCTTTGAAAATAGGACAGCGGACACATTTTTCGAAGTAAGTTTAAAGTCAAAAGAATCGCTCAAAACAAATTCCTTCACGAGCAAAACACCAATTACAAGAAATTCACATTCAGACACTTTAACAACATTCAGAAACTAATGACATCCAGCAAAAGGGCCAATAAGCCATTAAAACAAACATGTTTTTCATTGTTTAAAATGAAAGTACACAAGTTAACGCATTTTTTTTTTCTAAATTAAGTTGAGATTATACAAACAAGCTTTAAACAAGGTGTTGACAACAATACTGAAAGACAGAAGTGAGAATAACAATTTGGCAGGAGGGTACTTTGGCTACACCACAAACTTTCTTATAAACCCATGTCATGACCTGTCTCTTAAACCAGCCAGTATCAAAACAGGAAGTTGTTCCCAATAGTGGTCAGTGTTCACCACATGTATAATACCCTCTCACCCCATTATCACGCCTAGGAATACAAAGATTGCTTCCTGTACTTTGACCTTGCATCCTTTTAAAATACTTGTGTGTTATAAAGATTATTAATCACATTGACTCACAATATTTTTTTCCACTTATTTTCAGATGTCATGGATGATGTGATCATTGAACAGACTGCCATTTTACTGAGAGGGTAAATTCATGAAATCCTCAGTTTTATATAGGCTGTCTATGTGTATATTTTAAAAGCATGAATTTGTGTAAAAGAATGCATTTCTCCACTGTGCTTTGATTTCACTTGAAGGTATGTTATTGAACGAGTTACTGTAGAGGATCCATCCATGCATGTGAGCCATGAGGATCTAGGAGGAAGACCTCAGGATGCAGATGATCCTCAAATCAAAGAGGTTGTACATCAGCTTTTGAAGATAGCCGATGACCTTAACAAGAATGCTGAAATTCAAAAGTATGTCTTTCATTTTATTTCAGCTTACTCTTCTTTTTATGAATATGAGGTTTTGTGATGAGAAAGGACATCTAGGGCTGTGACGGTGGCAGATTTGTACCACCGCGGTGGTAATGGACCAACTACCGCCGGTGGCGCGGTGTTGTGTATATTTATATATATAATTCTGAAATGCAAAAATAAATAAACGAGACTCAATCATCTATTAACAAATGTGCGTGTTTATTTTAGCACTTCCGTCAGTGAACACTCAGCCTACAAAACACTAAAATAAATATCAAAGAAACAATACAGTTAAATAGGAAAGTAGCCTTAAATAAGAAAGTTAAATGCACACTGTCTACGGCGAGCGGCACGGCGAGAACTCATTATAATCAGGGATGCTGTCTACACTAGATGCGGCACGATACAACACGACAAATCCCTCACAGTCAACTGCCTCGTCCTATTTATGACGTACTGACACAAAGTTCAAATGTCCTGTAGACAGACTCAACCTGTTGTGTTGTGACGCAGCGTCCGGTTTAGACACGGTTCACTGTTCCGCCACAAAGCAAGCGGCCGTTAACTCCTAGTCTGCATGCGCTCTCTGTGGAATAGGAATCGCGGCTTATGTTGCCACATTTCTTGTTGGCATCTTCCATTAACCGCTGTCTCGCTCGTATTTGGCCAGTTTGGAGAAACCAACACAAACCTGACCTGCCGGGCGTTTGCGATCACGTGAACTTGAAGACACTTGTACAAACGCGGATGGGTGACATGAATGGAAATTATTCCAGATCGGCGATGTAGTATTTGGTTTCCCAACAAGGTCCATTGCTCATCACGAAATAAATTTGCTGAATGCAGAATAAACATATTTTCCTGCGCTCAAACCTGCCAATCTACAGGAAACGCCATGTATGGCGTTTGAGGTAATTTCTGAATTAGCATAGATTTGTAGTCTAAATAAAACAATTTGCAACTGTTACTGTTATTACACTTGTATATAAAACTTTGTATTATGCTTGTTATATAGTGTGTGACGTCACATGCACTACCGCCGGTGGCAATAGACAACCGCGGTGACAACCGACCACCGCCGGTGACCGTCACAGCCCTAGAACTAAAGCATCTAATCTAGTGGTTCTCAGCCTTTTTGACTCAAAGGCCTCCCATTTTCAGACTAAATATTCAAAAGCCCCTCGTATAAGCTATAATATTTCTTTCTGTATGTTCTGCTGTAATTATGACAAAGCTGCTTCTTTTCAAACTTTTTTAATGAACAGAAGCTGATTGTGTTAATACAGGTGCATCTCAATAAATTAGAATGTCGTGGAAAAGTTCATTTATTTCAGTAATTCAACTCAAATTGTGAAACTCGTGTATTAAATAAATGTAATGCACACAGACTGAAGTAGTTTAAGTCTTTGGTTCTTTTAATTGTGATGATTTAGGCTCACATTTAACAAAAACCCACCAATTCTCAATCTCAACAAATTAGAATACTTCATAAGACCAATAAAAAAAACATTTTTAGTGAATTGTTGGCCTTCTGGAAAGTATGTTAATTTACTGTATATGTACTCAATACTTGGTAGGGGCTCATTTTGCTTTAATTACTGCCTCAATTTGGCGTGGCATGGAGGTGATCAGTTTGTGGCACTGCTGAGGTGGTATGGAAGCCCAGGTTTCTTTGACAGTGGCCTTCAGCTCATCTGCATTGTTGGGTCTGGTGTCTCACATCTTCCTCTTGACAATACCCCATATATTCTCTATGGGGTTCAGGTCAGGCGAGTTTGCTGGCCAATCAAGCACAGTAACACCATGGTCATTGAACCAGCTTTTGGTACCTTTTGCAGTGTGGGCAGGTGCCAAGTCCTGCTGGAAAATGAAATCAGCATCTCCATAAAGCTTGTCAGCAGAAGAAAGCATGAAGTGCTCTAAAATTTCCTGGTAGATGGCTGCGTTGACTGTGGACTTCAGAAAACACAGTGGACCAACACCAGCAGATGACATGGCAGCCCAAATCATCACTGACTGTGGAAACTTAACACTGGACTTCAAGCAACATGGATTCTGTGCCTCTCCACTCTCCCTCCAGACTCTGGGACCTTGTTTCCAAATTAAATGCAAAATTTACTTTCATCTGAAAAGAGGACTTTGGACCACTGAGCAACAGCCAGTTCTTTTTCTCCACAGCCCAGGTAAGACGCTTCTGACGTTGTCTCTGGTTCAGAAGTGGCTTGGTAGCCCTTTTCCTGAAGACGTCTGAGCGTGGTGACTCTTGATGCACTGACTCCAGCTTCAGTCCACTCCTTGTGAAGCTCTCCCAAGTGTTTGAATCGGCTTTGCTTGACAGTATTCTCAAGCTTGCGGTCATCCCTGTTGCTTGTGCACCTTTTCCTACCCAAATTCTTCCTTCCAGTCAACTTTGCATTTAATATGTTTTGATACAGCACTCTGTAAACAGCCACACCTTTCAGTAATGACCCTCTGTGACTTACCCTCTTTGTGGAGGGTGTCAATGTTCATCTTCTGGATCATTGCCAAGTCAGCAGTCTTCCCCATTATTGTGGTTTCAAAGAACAAGAGATACCCGGAATTTATACTGTAGGGATGGTCATTAATTGAAACTCAAATGTAAATATTCTAATATTTTGAGATACTGATTTTTGACTTTCATGAGCTGTAAACTCTAATCATCAAAATTAAAACAAAAAACTTTTGAAATGTTTGAAATGAATCTAAAATATGAAAGTTTCACTTTTTGAAATAACTTACAAGAAAAAATGAACTTTTTCACGACATTCTAATTCATTGAGATGCACCTGTATATTAAATTAACCACAATTATTTTAGTGTTTACAGAGGTTATTTTTTTGTGCTTTTTTTTGATAAAACAATTGTTGTTGATATTTCTTAAATATTTAGTTAGCACATTGCTTTTATGCTTTTAGGATTCAAATTTAAGTTGATTTTAAAATAACTATAATTATTTATATAATTTTAATTCATCCTTTCGTACTCTTATAAGTTTGCTGATGCCCTCTAGTGGGCCCCGGCCCTGTGGTTGAGAAACATTTGTCTAATCTGATTATAATGACTACGTATAGTATAGTTAGTACTTTTACACGCATAGCATTTTCTCTTAAAATACATTAGTCAATTTTTTTGGTCAATAGTTTACATGAGATTTTATTTAAAGATGCATTCAGTTATTTTCGTATGTTGTACATTTGTCTGGGACTTAAGCTGACACCTTGGTCACAAGTTCCTTCAGACACTATTGTAAAAATTCTCTATTTATAGCCAACCGTGATTCTTTCTAAGAAAGAAAGTGTCTGGTAAAAGGAGGTTGCTAAGATAAAGGAAGTAGTTTTTGACTAGTCATATGATCTAGAAAAAATGGAAACAGCTTTTATTAAGTGCCTCAATCTCTTGTGAGTGTAGATCATTTTAAACATGTTTCAAAATAAGTTTTCTTTTCTTTAGGAGTGAAACTTTTTAATGAGGAACAAATGACTGAAAGACTGGGCCTTAATAAATTGCAGAAATCTGTGAATGTCTTTTAGGCTAGTCATAAAAGTTGTAGAAGCCATGTCACACAGCAAACTTGGCATGATTCTGTCATTGACATTACTAAATGGGCCCAGGAATACTTCCAGAAACCACTGTCGGTAAACGCAATCCGCCGTGCCATCTGCAGATGCCAACTAAAGCTCTATCATGCAAAAAGGAAGCCATATGTGAACATGGTCCAGAAGCACTGTCGTGTCCTGTGGGCCAAGGCTCATTTAAAATGGACTGTTTCAAAGTGGAAGTGTTCTATGGTCAGACGAGTCCAAATTTGACATTCTTGTTGGAAATCACGGACGCCGTGTCCTCCGGGCTAAAGAGGAGGGAGACCTTCCAGCGTGATATCAGCGTTCAGTTCAAAAGCCAGCATCTCTGATGTTATGGGAGTGCATAAGTGCATACGGTATGGGCAGCTTGCATGTTTTGGAAGGCACTATGAATGCTGAAAGATATATAAAGGTTTTAGAGCAACATATGCTCCCCTCCAGACGATGTCTATTTCAGGGAAGGCCTTGTGTGTTTCAGCAGGACAATGCAAAACCACATTCTGCAGCTATTACAACAGCATGGCTTCACAGTAGAAGAGTCCGGGTGCTGAATTGGCCTGCCTGCAGTCCAGATCTTTCACCTATAGAGAACATTTGGCGCATCATTAAATGAAAAATACGTCAAAGATGTAAAGGTCAAAGATGACCACGAACTCTTCAGCAGCTGGAAACCTATATCAGGCCAAGAATGGGACCAAATTCCAACACCAAAACTCCAGAAACTCATAACCTCGATGCCCAGACGTCTTCAAACTGTTTTGAAAAGAAGAGGAGATGCTACACCATTGTAAACATGCCCCCGTCCCAAGTATTTTGAGACCTGTAGCAGGCATCAAATTTGAAATGAGCTCATTTTGTGCATAAAATTGTAAAATTTCTCAGTTTAAACATTTGTTATGTTATCTATGTTCTATTGTGAATAAAATATTGGCTCACATGATTTGAAATTCTTTTAGTTTTCATTTTATTCAAATTTAAAAAATGTCCCAACATTTCCGGAATTCGGGTTGTAAACTCCCTTTGTCCTTACCTCATTAAATATGCACGTGCATAGAAATTTTCAGGCTGGATTTAGTTTCAGTGTGAGGGAAAAGTTGAACAGTGACGATGAACCCATTAACTGGTGTGCAGAAAATATGCTCTTTTTTTTTTTTTTTTAGATGTATTGTGCAGAATACTTCAACATAACTGGATCTGGACAAAGCTGTTATTAAAGGGCCTCAAATCTCATAAATGAGCAAATAAGAACATTTAAGACAGAGTTTACAAAGATGAACTTTTATATTGAAGTATGAACAGTATACAATATAACTAACTGTTGTCACAACCAGATGTTATTATCAGTTGATCATTTGTATTGGAAAAACTGATCCATATAGTTGGCATTTTATACAAAATGTTTGGGAGAGTTTGGGAAGCCCATAACTTACTACTTTTCCCCCTCACAGTCTCATCAGCACTGTGCAAGCAAACTGTGCTCAGGACGTCTTCATGACTGTGGCCAGGAGCATCTTTGAGGATGGCATTAACTGGGGACGTGTGGTGGCTCTGTTTCACCTCGCATATAGGCTCATTTACCAGGTAAAACTCTCATTTCACCTTTTATTTTAAACAGAATTGGAGTATTCATTATTCATTTCTTCATCTTCAATTACTTTAATGGAAAATGTGAAAATATTGCCTCACCATTTGTTCTTCAATCAGTGTCAACGTGGTATTGCATGAATAATTGAGAAAATGCTGTCATCGTGTTTTTTTTTTTGATAATTCAAATTTATTAAGCAATTTGTTGTCTTTTGGATAATGTAGATGCATTAAAACATGATTTCCTTTCATCCTTTCATTCCTTTAGGCTCTGACTCAGAACCACTTTGACATTATCAGGATGATCATTAGCTGGGTTTTACAGTTTATCAGGGAAAACATTTCTGCCTGGATCAGACAGCAAGGAGGATGGGTAAGTTGCTGTTTTTGTGTGTGCTGTCTGGCCACCCATGTGGAGCCACACAGGTCGAGCCAGACATGGGCCACCACACACAGAGAGACGCACCCACTCCAGCCAGGAAGTACATAAGCACAAACCCAGACACATCCCGTCTAGGAAAATCCAGACACACAAACCCACTGACCCGGTGTGACACGTGGCTAGATACCATCTGATATGATCTAATCTGTCTTTTTAAGTTGCATATCAAGAATACCAATTTTTGCTTTTCACATCTCACTTAAGAGTAGATGTTGGCATACTTCAGTAAGATGCGGTTTGCATGTGTGCTGCAGAGCTCCACCGGGCTGACTGCAGTTCCTGGGGCCACTCAAGTTTAATAGCACACACATGATCATAAAGGAAGCAGAATGTGGGGTGCTGGGTTTAGACTTCAAACACTCAGGCGTCATGGAGCATACTGTGGCCCTGAGAACTGGAATACAGTGAACATGTGACCATATTTACAGTGTGCTAAACAGCATGAGCCTGAAGAATGCAAACCCAGCTAGGGAGGAGAAGGGATGCTTGTATTTTTGACCCTCGTTTTTGGGGATTTGCGAAAGATCAGGCACAAGCTGTTTACAGTATTGTACTGCAGGGGAATGTGCCACTAGTCATGTCTAACCATTAGGCAGTTGTGGCCTAATGGTTAGAGAGTTGGACTTATAACAGGAAGGTTGTTGCTTTGATTCTCTGTACCGGCAGGAATTGTTGTCGGGGGGAGTGAATGAACAGTGCTCTTTTCCACCCTCAGTACCCATAACTGAGGTGTCCTTGAGCAAGGCACCTAACCTCCCTGGGCGCCACAGCAAAAATGGCTACCCACTGCTCCGGGTGTGTGTGTTCAACACTCACTGCTGTGTGTGTGTGAGCACTTGGATGAGTTAAATGCAGAGCACAAATTATAAGTATGGCACCATACTTGGCTTCACATCACTTCATCTATGGTTTAATCAAAGTAGTACAATATTTACTAAATTATTGACATTATATTTGAATTTGTATAGCCAGACGATTTATATGCATGATTTACTCATGGCATTGATGCATATCATGTAAAACTTGAAAAAATTGTAGCGCTTCAAACAGGAAAAAATAAGTCCTTGTACTGCAGGTGCGTAGAGCCAGTGGGATACTTGAAAATGAACAAGAGAATGGCTACCCGCACTCAAGTCTGGAAAAGTCTACAAAAACATATTTTTTTATTTTATAAATTGCATTGTGCAAAAAGTGCAATGTGCATGTGTTTTTAACTCACATGCACTTTGCACTTTTTGCACGATGCAATTTATAAAATAAAAAAAAGATGCTTTTGTAGACTTTTCCAGACTTGAGTGGATCAGTGTGCGGGTAGCCACTCTCTTGTTCATTGATGCATATCATCAAATATTAATTAGGCTTGTCACTACACCAAAGTGTTATACATTTTACAAAACCTTGTAGGTTTCATAATCCTCAGTATAACTACATAATGAATAACTCCAAACTTCCATTTTCTTTGATATACAGTGCTGCTTGAAAGTTTGTGAACGTTTAGAATTTTGTATATTTCTTTCTAAGTACTGAAAGTAGACAAAGAGAATCCAATCAAACAAATGATATCAAAGTATATACTTTGTCATTTATTTATTCAGGATAATGAGCTAATATTACATATCTGTGAGTGGCAAAAGTATGTGAATCTCTAGGATTAGCAGTTAATTTGAAGGTGAAGTTAGAGTCCATCTGTTCAGAGATTTTTTCAGTCAATGGGATGATTATCAGGTGTCAGTCTGTGCCCTGTTTTATTTAGAGAACAGGGATCTATTAAAGTTTGATCATGTTTTTGCAAGTGAATCATGGCATGAACAAAGGAGACCTCTGAGGTCTTAAGAAAAAGAGTTGCTTGTTGCTCATCTGGCTGGAAAAGGTTACAAAGTCATCTCTAAAAAGTTTGGACTCCACAAATCCACAGTCAGACTGATTGTTTACAAATGGAGGAAATTCAAGACCATTGTTACCCACCCTAGGAGTGGTCCACCAACAAAGATCACTCCAAAAGCAAGACATGTAATAGTCCACGGGTTTGCAAAGGACCCCAGGTTAACTTCTAAGCGACCAAAGGCCTTTCTCATATTGCCTAATGTTAATATTCATAAGTCTATCATGAGGAGAACACTGAACAACCATGGTGTGCATCATAGAGTTGCACAGAGAAAACCAGTGCTCTCCAAAAAGAACATTGCTGCCCGTCTGCAGTTTGATAAGGATCATGTGGACAATCCAGAGGGTTATTGGAGGATTTTTTTTTATGGATGGATGAGACCAATATAGAACTTTTTTGGCTTAAATGAGAAGCATTATGTTTGGAGAAATAAAGACACTGCATTCCAGAATAAGAACCTTATCCCATCTGTGAAACGTGGTGGTAGTATCATGGGTCTGGCCTGTTTTGCTGCATCTGGGCCAGGACGGCTTGACATCACTGATGAACAATGAATTCTGAATTGTACCTGCAAATTCTAAAGGAAGATGTCAGGACATCTGCCCGAGAACTGAATCTCAAGAGAAAGGGGGTCATGCAGCAAGACAACGACCCCAAGCACACAAGCCATTCTACAAACGAATGGTTAAAGAAGAACAAAGTTTATGTTTTGGAATAGCTGAGTCAAAGTCCAGACCCTAATCCAAATGAAATGTTGTGGAAGAAGCTAAAGCAAGCAGTTTCATAGGAGGAAACCCTCCAACATCACAGAGTTGAAGTGGTTTTGTACTGAGGAATGGTATAAAATTCTTACAAGTGGTTGTGCAGGACTGATCAGCAGTTACAAGAAATGTTACCTGCAGTTTTTGCTGCAAAAGGGGGTCACACCAGATACTGAAAGCAAAGATTCACATACTTTTGCCACTCACAAATATTTAAAACGGGATAATTTTTTCTTAATAAATGAATGACAAAATGTTTTTGTCTCGTTTGTTTGATTGGGTTCTCTTTGTCTACTTTCAGGACTTGTGTGAAAATCTGATGATGTTTTGGGTTATTATTATAGAAATATAGAAAATTCTAAAGGGTTCACAGATTTTCAAGCAGCACAGCCATGGCCATAATGGAGATAATGAAAATATCTGTCTGAAGACTTTTATGAAAATGAATGTTAAAAAATTAAAATATGACATGATTGAAAACCTGTCTATGAAAACATGAACACATGATCAGAATCAGAATGAGCTTTATTGGCCAGGTATGTTTACACATACGAGGAATTTGTTATAGTGACAGGAGCTCCACAGTGCAACAGAATGACAGCAACAGGACAAGACACAGCTAATAAAAGAATAATATACAAATAGGCAATGTACAAAATAGCAAAAACACAATATATAATATAGACCAGGGTGTCAAACTCAATTCTTAAAGGGGTGGTTGACTGTTTTTTTTCTAGGCTTGATTGTGTTTATGGGGTGCAGTCTAGCATGTGTTCATGCTTGGTTTTTTTAAAAACGCATTATTTTTCACATAATTTACCTTTATTCCACACCTCTCTGTCCCTTCTCTGACAAACGCCTCGATTTATTTCCTGGTTTTATGAAGCTCCTCCTTCAGAAATACGCGATGGGCTCAGATTGGTTAGCTGGCTCAGTGTGTTGTGATTCGCTAAACCGCCTCTACTGCACGTCTGAACGTCCCGCCCCTCTCCTCAGTGGCATGTGCTCAGTTGAATTGTAAACAGTGGCGTTGTCTTTAATGCTTATCAATTTGAGCCCGATTGAGACCCAGAGGATATTAGTGAAGAGGATCATGCAGAACCTGTGCAAGCACGGCTCTTAATGGTATGTTTGGTTGTTGTTGTCTCATACTTTTAAATAGGCTGCTATTTGTAAGTGCTACTGCTTCTGTTAGCTTTTAATATACAGTTTTATCCTGATTAAAGCTTTAATACAGCACAGCAACCGCACGCGTGTCCATTTATAATGCTTCTCATTGCTGTGTGAAAATAAGTGTATAATTGGAACAGTTTGTTGGAGCTTATCTGACGATCTTAATGAGAGAGAGAGAAAGAGAGATGCAGAGCAGGGCGACACGAGTAACAGTATTAAGAACTGCTGCTTTAATGATTTTGAAACTTGAGAATCCATTAGAATCGTTAGAAGACAGAATCGCGATTCATATGAATAGATTTTTACGTGCATCCCTAGTTTTCTCTTCCTCTTCTCTAAAGCAGCGCAGCATGGCCTCGCCCCCTTTGCTGCGTGTTCCCGGGGGCGGGGTTTATCTGGGTCTGTGACGTATCAGACCCGGGAAGTAACTCGTTGTAGTCCCTTACCAGTCGTTTTTGTAGGCATTAAACTGCCAGAATTTTAAAAGACGATATCTCCGTTTGCATTGAACTTTCAGCGCCGCAACTCTGCAGATATTGTTTATGCTCAAACAGCAACATTACACACTAACTAATGTTAAAAAAGTGAAATCGCAATCAACCACCCCTTTAAACACACCTGATCCAAATAATCAAGTCCTTCAGGCTTAATTGAAAACTGCATAGTATGTGTGTTGGAGTAGGGTTGGAACAAAACTCTGCAGGGCTGCGGCCCTCCAGGAACTTAGTTTGACACCCCTGATATAGACAATTATGTGTGTACAGGTCTGATATGTGCAAATTTGAAATGAAAAAATAAGTATGTGTGATGAATAAATAATGTAAATAGTGTTGTGTGTTCCACGTTTAATGTCAAGTGTTCATGAGATGGATTGCTTGAGGGAAGAAACTGTTTCTGTGTCTGGTCGTTCTGGTGCTCAGTGCTCTGTAGCGTCGACCAGACGGTAACAGTTCAGAGAGGGAGTGTGCTGGATGTGAGGGGCCCAGAGTGATTTTGCCAGCCCTTTTGCTCACTCTGGATAAGATACAGTTCTTGGAGAGTGGGGAGGGTTGTACCAATGATTCGCTCAGCAGTCCGGACTACCCTCCGTAGTCTTCAAATCAAATCACTTTTATTGTCACATCATCACAGCACATGTGCCTTGATGAGTGAAATTCTTGAGAGCGTGCTCCATACAGTGCAGAAACAATTAACATATAGACAGTACCATTACATACTTACAGACTTATCCAGATGACAATGTGCAATATACACATACATATACTCAGTACACACAGTGTACTATTAGACATACTTACAGTTATCAATACACATTCTACACCGTATGTACACATTCTACATTATGTACACATACCGTATATACACATGAGGTCAGATTTGGTAGCTGAGCTGAACCAGACAGTTATTGACGTGCAGAGGATGATTCAATGATGGCAGAGTAGAACTGTTTCAGCAGCTCCTGAGGCAGGTTGAACTTCCTGATTAGAACACTGTTAGATTATGATTATGATGCAGCGATGTTATTAAAAAAGAAGCATCTAAAAAGGAATAGCTGCCTGAGGTGAAGCTGAAGAGTGACTTTATGCTAATAAATTGAAGCCCACTTTCTGACACATTCCTTTATATTAATCGGATAGTCTCGCGTAGCCAGACCTTCAGACTGACGACTGAAGGTCTGGAATCCATGGCAGCTTTCATTAGCCAAGGCCCGCCCATGAGGCCGTTGTGTCATGTACCACTTTTGTGTGCCATATGCATCAGATTTTCAGCCAACGGTCCGTGGGCGTGACATCTGAGGCTGAGACTATTAATCAGATAACTTATATATATAACATAGACATATAACATTACAACTTGTATCTGCACAAAAGTATGCAAATGCCAGTGAACTTTAAGTTATACGCTATAGCGAGAGAGAGAGAGAGAGAGAGAGAGAGAGAGAGAGCTCCATGATGCGTTCATGACAGCGCGCTGCAAAGAAAGCAGATAGAATTTACTATAGATTTCACATTCTATAAAGTTTTAATTATAATGCTATGTTTATGAAATGCCAGTGAACTTTAAGTTCTGCACTATAGCAAGAGAGAGTGAGAGCTCCCGCCATGATGCGCTTTCATAACAGCACACTGAAACACGGGCAAGGAAAGCAAATATAATTTACTATAGATTTCACATTCTATAAAGTTTTCATTATAATGACGTTTATGGCATATTTGTGCTATATTTTCATCTACATTATCATGTGATTCCTGAAATCACCTGCATGTTTTCGAAGCCATACGAAGCACGAAAACTATTTTAATCGAAGTATGCCTATACTGTTGAACAAATATGATGAAAAAAGCACTGCTGCATTATTATAACATCAGTATTTTGAAAAAAAATAAACATCTTAAAGCAATATGACCGTCTCAAATAACTCAGTCAATATCAGGCATTGCATTTGAGCATGAAACTAAACAGAATATTACACTAATATTTTGAGATACTGATTTTTAACTTTCATGAGCTGTAAGCTCTAATCATCAAAATTAAAACAAAAAAACTTTTGAAGTGTTTTACTTTACATGTAATGAATCTAAAATATATGAAAGTTTCACTTTATGAAATAAGTTACAAGAAAAAGTGAACTTTTTCACCATATTCTAATTTTCTGAGATGTACCTGTACTTTGGATCGCATGCCGTGACAAGCTATCAGACAAGCTATCAGAGCTCAGGGTGCCGCCCAAAGTGCTATAAAAAGTTTTTTCCACGATCATAGTTTTCATGATCGATCGTCGCTGTCAAAGCAGAGTACTAGATCACTGTTGCATATCCCTACTACATAGCAAATTTCAGAGCAATATTTCTGATAATCGATTCAAGATTACAATTAATATAATTATTGTGGTTCATTTACACAAACAACAGAAAGCTATTATTTATGTATTATTTAATCAGTGTTTACTCTTAACCCCGTATACATTTGGCTCATTCAGTCAGCCAGCAGCTTTCTCAACATGTAAGTCCATTTCATAATAACAAGGAACTACAGGTGCATCTCAAAAAATTAGAATATCATAGTTCATTTTTTTAACTTATTTCAAAAAATGAAACGTTCATATATTCTAGATATATTATTCATTACATGTAAAGTAAAACATTTCGAAATTGTTTTTGTTTTAATTTTGATGATTCGAGCTTACAGCTCAAGAAAGTCAAAAATCCAGTATCTCAAAATATTAGAATATTTACATTTGAGTTTCATTAAATGACCATCCCAACTTTCTTGAGCTGTAAGCTCTAATCATCAAAATTAAAACATAAAAACTTTCTAAATGTTTTACTTTACATGTAATGAATCAATAATATATGAAAGTTTCATTTTTTTTAAATAAGTTACAAAAAAAACACGATATTCCAATTTTTTTAGATGTACCTGTATACTTCGAACCACACGTTGAGAGCTATAGGTCCAATCACACAAGTTTGTGATGCTATTTGCGATGTTGCTAATGAAGGAACTTGCAACCATAGTTGGTTAATGATGTTTTTGGGAAACACAACCCAGAGCAATTTTTTGATCTGGTTGCTTTTTGTGAATCAAAAACATACAATCTGAAAAAGGTAGTCTGATTCTCGAATGAATGACTAGTGATACTAAATGAGCCGGTCCTTTTTAGTGAATCAAACCATTTACTGATTTACTGAACCACAAGTTGCTTCCACCATATAGATAGATTTGTATAATCTCTAAAGGGTCTATGAAAAGTCATTAAAAAGCCACCTGCTTTGTTTACATCTGTTCTGTTGAATTGTGAAATGATAACTGACTGCTGAGGGCAATGAATTTAATTCCATGTCATTTTTCTGGGCATTTATTTCTTCTTAAAATGATCAAAAACGTCATTATTCAGTTAAAAGCTTCCCCTCCAGCGCCGCTATCTAATCTCATTAGCATTTGTGCAATTCAAACAATGTTTTCCAGTTTTTGAGTTTTGACAGCACTGGTCCCATTCATTTGTAATGTTATGGAAAATTTCCACTTCAAAAATTTCATAATTTGTTTTCCGTGGAAGAAAGTCATACAGATTATTGATGATTGATTATTGGTTGGATGTCATTTAAAGTCTTGAGAATGTGTTCATGTGCAGGGTGTATCTAATGCTTTCTCTGCCTTGTGTTTCAGGAGGGCATTTTCCGCAGCGTGTCAAGATGGCGTACTGTGTCTTGCATCGCTGCGATGGCATTCATTGTAGCTGTGGTTTACTGGAGAAGAACGCGCTAATATAAGTGAAAGATGTGCCAGATTGATTATTCTCACAAATGTGGAAATTTGTATCAAAAGCAATACAGTGTGTAAGTGGTGCAATCATGTGGACCAATCACAGGTCATACAGACCAGTCATACTTCATGCCTTGCTATGGTTAAAGACTTAAACAGAAACAGCCACTCCAAAACACACTGTAGCCTTTTAGATTTTTTTTTTAAACATTCCCTGTCGTCTGTTGTTGTCTTTTGTTTCTATTTCAGCTAAGTCAAGGAACATCTTTCGCCTTGATTTATTTATTTAAGGGATGTGTTGCTATACTTAAAGATTTTTAAGACACTGCACTTTTTCTCCACCAGTGCCTTTTACTCTGTAATTTCTTTCTGGCTCAGGTATCAATTTTTTAATGTGCCACATAACATACCAGCCCTACCTCGAATCAGCTAAATATCTGAGACTAACTGCTTATCAAATGTTTTTAAAATTATTACATTAGGAATAAGGGACAGGGCTGAAAAAAACAATATTAAACCTTTTTTAAGAACGTTAAACCTCAATAAAGGTTTAAAATGCCGTTTAAGTGGTGGAAATGACTTAAAGGTTTAGCATGCTATTGGTGAAATACAGTGAATGTGGAAAATAATCCTTGCACACCTTGAAATAAATGACAATGAATTACTGAGAGATGTCTATGAATATTCTTTCATATACTGATTTGTATGTTTCTAAATCTTTATTTTTAAGAATACCAAGATACATGATACTGAATCATAACACTGCCACCGTACTCTTATATGACCAATTAAGTTTTGCTGTGGTCATTATGTCTTCTTTGACCCGGTCACAATGTTCTCAACAGGACAGCTCACTAAACAAGAGAGTGCATGAATGAGTAACAGTCGGTGATGGGTAGAGGGCCCTTATTGTTTCATTATTCCCTGTTGTAATTGGAAGCATTCATATTCATTCAGAATCATCTCTGCGATGGGATCCACAGGTCTGTTGTCTCTCAAACACTAGAAAGAGGATCCATGTGTCAGACTGAGGGAAGCAGTTAACTGTTTCCTCCAGACTCTAGTTCTCTTCCAACCAGAGCCATGATCAGCTTCACTTATAACCTAAAGTATATGGGCTGCTGAAGGGTGACATATCTAAGTCACAGCATTTATGTTCAATGAATGGACACTAAAAGGATGAAATGATATGTGTTACTGTTACCACAAGATGTCATGTTAAACTCACTGAACAGCCACATGGATGAATAATATTAATGTGAGTATCATTGATGTACTATTATCATTTTTGTTGTTAGTTTTGTATTTAATTTTGGATTAGGTCTTTTATATATATATATATATATATATATATATATTCTGTTTTCACTTCTTTATTTTTTTTAGTTTATTTTTTAGTTTTTTTAGTAATTGTGTTGTGCTCTTTTTAAAATATGTCTGTATAGTATTTGTTGTTATTTATTAGATTTAGTTAATTTAGTTTTAATTAGTTTAGTACTTCAACTTTAAAAAGAGATGCAAAATTTTGCCTTGACAACAAGCTGAAATAAATATTAAATAAATAATAAAAGTTTTTTTTTAATATTTACTTTTTAAGTTAATGTTTTAATAAATAATAATAAAGTAATAAAATCCTGGAGGGATTTAAATGAATTATTTAGTTTTTTTGTGGAATTTATCATCACTGAGAAAATGAAGATGGAACATAGATACATAAAATCCATTTTTATTTTCATCAATTTTTATTCATCATGACTTTGTGTTGCCCATTTACCAACATGAAACTCTTCTCATCCATATTCTTAGATGTCAACATATTATAGTGGCAGTTGGGGCATGTATAGCCTACAGAATCATTTCCTTAATTATACTGTTTATTCTGCTGCTTATTGCTCATTATCGCACTACTACTGTACACGTTCCTATTGTTTTTTAGGATTTACGTCAATACTTCCTAGAATCCCCCATAGTGGCTTTGAGCCCATTGACGCCACAGGCATTTCAAGGGCAGCAGCAGCCGGCCCGTGTCTGTGTTAGCTCAGCTGTTAGAGGACTACAGACTGGATCTCCAGCAGGACAATGACCAAAGTTTTCAGAACTCAGATTTCACATGTTGTTATGAACCTTTGCCAGCTATAAACCTTGTATGATCAGCTGGAGCGCTTCAGAAGCTAGACGCAGTAAACAGCTGGGTGGGTAAAAAGACTCCCCTTTAATCTAATGGAATATGTATGTACAGGATTAAACAAAAGTCATATACCACATGCTGGTTGCATATTTCATTAAACAGAAGCTCAAAATTCAGTACGCAATATAAATATAGCATAGTTACTGATGCATTTATTAGAAGTGTGGGCTCAACAAGACAGTCTCTATCAGGATCCAAGTAAAATACATCAGCTTTCATTTTAAACTTATTTACTTGTTTAAAACTGTTCATTTATTTAGTATGGAAGCCTGCTTCCACCTAAAAAAAAAGGTAATTGCGACTCTATGGCCCGGTTTCACAGACAGGGCTTAGCTTAAGCCAGGACTAGGCCTTAGTTAAATTAAGGTATTTAAGCAGCTTTTATAAAAATGCCTTAGAAGAAAACATTACAGGTGTGCATCTTGAGACAGAACAATGGCACTGACATATTTTAAGATATGTCAGAGCAAGATGTTTTCAGTTGAGACAACTCAACCATGCATTTTAGTCTGGGACAAGCCTTTAGCCTCATCTGTGAAACCGGAGGTATATCTTACAATTTTAACTACAACCCCAAATCAGAAAAAGTTGGGACAGTATGGAAAACGCAAATAAAAAAAGAAAGTAGTGATTTCTAAATTTACTTTGACTTGTATTTCATTGCAGACAATATGAACACAAAATATTTCATGTTTTGTCTGGTCAACTTCATGTCATTTGTAAATATACATCCTTTCCTGTCATTCAGACCTGCAACACATTCCAAAAAAAGTTGGGACAGGAGCAATTTAGGGCTAGTAATGAGGTAAATTGGTTAAATAATGATGTGATTTGAAACAGTTGATGTCAACAGGTGATTGTAATTATGATTTGGTACAAAAGCAGCATCCAAGAAAGGTCTAGTCCTTTAGGAGCAAAGATGGGCCGAGGATCGCCAGTTTGCCAACAAATACGTGAGAAAATTATTGAAATGTTTAAAAACAATGTTCCTCAAAGAAAGATAGGAAGAGATTTGGATATTTCACCTTCAACAGTGCATAACATAATTAAAAGATTCAAGGAATCTGGAGGAATTTCAGTGCGTAAAGGACAAGGGCGCAAGCCTAAGCTGAACAACCGTGATCTCCGATCCCTCAGGCGGCACTGCATCAAGAATCGTCATTCATCTATAAGCGATATCACCACATGGGCTCAGGACTACTTTGGCAAACCTTTGTCAAGTACCACAATACGTAGTTACATCCACAAATGCCAGTTAAAACTGTACTGTGCCAAAAGGAAGCCCTATGTTAACAGTGTCCAGAAGCGCCGTCGACTTCTCTGGGCTCGGAGGCATCTGGGATGGACCATCACACAGTGGAAACGTGTACTGTGGTCAGATGAATCAGTATTTCAGGTATTTTTTGGGAGGAATGGACGCCGTGTGCTCCGGACCAAAGAAGAAAAGGATCATCCAGACTGTTACCAGCAACAAGTCCAAAAGCCAGGGTCTGTCATGGTATGGGGTTGTGTCAGTGCCCTTGGCAAAGGTAACTTGCACTTCTGTGATGGCACCATTAATGCTGAAAAGTACATAGAGATTTTGGAGCACAATATGCTGCCTTCAAGAAGACATCTTTTCCAGGGACGTCCATGCATATTTCAACAAGACAATGCAAAACCACATTCTGCACACATTACAAAGTCCTGGCTGCGGAGGAAGAGGGTACGGGTACTTGACTGCCTGCCTGCAGTCCCGACCTGTCTCCAATAGAGAATGTGTGGCGTATTTTGAAGCGCAAAATGCGACAACGAAGACCCCGTACTGTTGCCCACCTTAAGACTTGTTTGCAGGAAGAATGGGACAAAATTACACCTGAAACACTTCATCACTTGGTGTCTTCAGTCCCTAAACGTCTTTTAAGTGTTGTGAAAAGGAATGGCAACATTACAAAGTGGTAAATGCTTTACTGTCCCAACTTTTTTTGGAATGTGTTGCAGGTCTGAATGACAGGAAAGGATGTATATTTACAAATGACATGAAGTTGACCAGACAAAACATGAAATATTTTGTGTTCATATTGTCTGCAATGAAATACAAGTCAAAGTAAATTTAGAAATCACTACTTTCTTTTTTTATTTGCGTTTTCCATACTGTCCCAACTTTTTCTGATTTGGGGTTGTATATATCATTCACATTTAATTTCTTGTTCTTGCAACTTTTTACTCATATCTCACTTATGAGTAAAATACTCATATCTCACATGTGTTCCATCTTGCAACTGTGACTATTTTCTTTTGATTTGGACTTTCTAATTTACGATGTGACTTTACATATTTATATTTGCAATGTGAATTTATTTCTCATAATAATAATAATAATAATAAGACATATTAAAAGCCCCTCTCTCTCTCTCTCTCTCTCTCTATATATATATAGGGTATATATATATATATATACTGTATATATATAGAGAGAGAGAGAGAGAGCAACATTGAAATAATTTACTTATTAATATTGATAGTGCACTATAAAAATCAGTAAAAATAAGGCACAATGTACTGTATTAATATGAATAAATTTTCCATAATTATTTTGATGTTTTAGAGTTAACAGAAATGTCTGCAAAAACACTGGATAATGGATAATGATGAGGAGGATGCTTATTATTATTATTTACTTTTGAAGTGTGAATTTATTTCTTGCAAAAATATTAATAATAATAATACCTAAAAATAAAATAATAAATAAAAAGCCAAATATTATATTTGATTTAATGTATTAAAAGCAACACTGAAATAATTGACTGCATTTCTCATAAATGTGACTTTATACCTCACAATTACAGTATTATTTCTCTTATTAAACTCACAATAAAACAAGAAAGTCACATTTTTACAAAAAATAAAGTCATTTAGTTCAGTGTTGCTTTTAATACATTAAAACAAATATTCTATCTGTCTTTTTGTTTATTATTTTATTTTTAGGTATTACTATTAAAAATATATTTATGAGAAATAAAATCACACCGCAACATATAAAGTCATATTGCGAGGTAGAAAGTCACAAAAACAGCTTCCATACTTTAGGGGTAAAATGTATTGAAGTAAACAGTGCACCTGCAAATAAATGTAAATAATCCAGTTTCATAGTAATTGAATTAAAATTCAAATGTTATTCAATCATTTAGCAAATACATTGTTTTTTTATGATTTTGATCTAAGATTAAAAAAGTCATATTGAGTCATCTCTGCGCTGACATAACAGGTCACGATTGAATAATCTGCCAGAGAGGTCAGTGTAAAACTCACGTGTGATGAGAGTATTGATGTGTCTTCAGATCACTGGCCTATCTCCAGCACACACAGCTGTACAAATGAGAGCTGCACCTGAGCTCTTGCTTCAGATGAATGAACAGGTGGCTCCTATCATGCATCAACATATCAGGGAATATTGTGTATCCAATTATGCAATGTTCTAGTGAGTGTTTATTTGTCCGGTGTCAGCGCACGTGCTGAATTAGAAGAGTCCCTCTTGAGAGTATCCGGTTTATGACCTTCATGAGTATTACTACATGTAGATGCGTTTTTGTGTGTGTGTGTGTGTGTGTGTGTGTGTGATGCCAATATATTCTAGCCTTTTCAAAAATGTATTCAGACAGTGCTGGAAGCTTCAGAATGGTATATCCATCTTGAAATTAGTAATAACTTTCATACATATAAACTATGAGTAAAATAAAGTAAAATAAAGATTCTCATAGCTAGATTTTACTTTATTTGAAGAAGAAAATGGTTCTTGTCCATGTGAGTTGTGGCCATGATGCTAGGACGCTGTAGGTTGTTGCCAGGGCACTGTTATATGGTTGATAACATTTTTGGAGTGTTTTTTAGAGGGTTGCTATGCGTTTGCTAGAGTGTTCTGAGTGGTTACTAGGTGGCCGTATACTCTTTGTCTTTCCTTTATGATATTCTGATCTCAGTACTTTGTTCCCTCATTCACACTAATAACTGTCTACACAGATAACTATAACGATAACTATAAGCACATGCTGCAGTTATATCATCTGCCACTTTTAATGCACAAGCTCTTCAAATAAGGATGGCTTCTGATTAGCAGTCAATGTTTTATTTAAGGTTCAGTAGCCAAAAATTAACTATGGTTTTACCACAAATAAAGCCAAAAATTCATGGTTACTATAGTTAAACCATGGTAACCACAAATTAACCATGGTTTTGCTACACTAATCATAGTTTAACCATGGTATTTGTAGTAAAACTGTGGTTATACAAATGGTAATCAATACGCCAAAAAAACATGGTTACTATAGTTTTACTATAATAAAGACATGGTTAATTTTCGTAAGGGTTTATCTATTGTCAATAGTGTAGCGATCTATGAAGCACAGCTTATAGAGAAGTTACTTTCAAACCAAGAATATTTCTCTTAGTTAACACACCGAATCCGTGTTATGATCTTGAAAATGTTGATTAATCTGCGCTGGAAAATCTTTTGCTCTCAAGTACTTCCCAATCGCTTGGATTCCTAGTGAAATTATAGAATATTACTGAAAAAAATGGTAGAATAATCTGTAAGTGGTACCTTAACTACCATGTGGCAGATTACCATTATTTTATCCATGTGGCAGAACTTTATTATTGTGTAGTGCTTGTTGGAAGACTCCTTATCAACATTCATACTTACATTTACATTTAGTAGATGCTAATTGCGACTTAGAAAAGATGAACAAAGCAATTCATCAAAGAGCCAACAATTATATAGTACACAATATCAGATTTATTATATATCAGTCATAGAGAAATGAATCACTCCCTAAACACATAAACAGATTACGAAAACAAGCCACCGCAAGTCCTGCGTCTCTTGACATCCGTCATGAGCACAGTCAGTAGTCTAAGGGTCGGTGTCTTACGTTCAGACAGGCCTCATAAAGAAGAGTTATTTCCTTGAGGAAACTGTCATGATTTGTTATGGTCAGGTCTCAGTGGAGGGAAATACTTTGAGCAGTAACCTTTCTATTGTTTGGGCGAAACTCTAGTCGTTGGTCAAAGGTTATACTTTAGCAATGACTCAGTGTAAGGCCCCCGTTGAGAGCGACCTCTGTAGTTGTCACTGTCCTTATGGAGCTGGACCAGCATGCCACCATCTCTGACGCAAAGGAGAGCCCACTGGGAAAAGCAAAGGGATTGTGGAACCCCAGCTGTGGATCTCCGCAGTGCAGGGAACCCATCTAGACAAACTACATGGCTTGGACGTAGCAGGTTCTTCTGTCTCCGGTTGTTAGAAATGGAACGATTGGGGTGTGCGACTTTCTCACCACCCACACAGAGCTGTGCAGGTACACATTGCCGTTGGGAGCCGACCTCATTCGTAGTTGCTACAGATGGCCTGCTGTGCAATGCATCATCTTTTACATTTATTTAGCAACAGGTCAGCTCTGCTCAAGTTACCCTGGCTGCTATTGTGGATTATTTCAAATCCAACAATAAACAAATGAGTCAGTGCTAGTGAGTAGAGCAACTTCAGTGTTTTATGACAACTTTTATTGCTTGAAAGTGCACTAAGTAACTTTTTGTGTATATTTCGCTGACGGATACAGCAGTGGCCTTGGACTTTACTCTGACATCCTATTGGCCTGGAAGCAGCATCAAGCAAACATTTTTTTTGGTCACAATTTTTACTGGAAGATCTTAATTATTATGTCCCCCATAATTAATTTATTCTGCAACCAAATACAATCCAATATAACAAGGATTAATGAAGATAAAATGAGTAGTAATCATCCCAACAGATGGCATGCCCACATTCCGGTTCATTGACTGTCTGATGCATATTGAAAACAAAAATGACAGTCTTGATGACAAACTCTAGTTTGATTGTCTTGCTTTACACAAATTCTGGGAGTTAAGGGGTACATATTATAGCAGACCACCAAGGAGTAGAAGGAATAATTGCTTCTTTGTGTTGAATAAATGCTTGATTGTGTTTTCTAGTGTTTTCTGTATAGCAGATTATGGAATTCTGCAGTATTTGGATGAGCTTATTCGTGAATGTCTGTTATCAACTTTTTCAGACAAACCTGGCCCTAAGTGGCATGTAAAAAAAGTAACTGTGTTTGGTCCACTTTAGATGTTGATTTAAAGGGATAGTTTACCAATAATGAAAATTTCCCCATGTTTTACTCACCCTCAAGCCATCCCAGGTGTAGGCTATATGACTTTCTTCTTTCAGACGAATGCAATCAGAATTATATAAAAAAATGTCCTGGCTCTTCCAAGCTTTATAATGGCAGTGGATGGTGGTTGAGATTTTGAGGCTAAAAACGTTCATCCATTCATCACTTTTTTAGGGTTTATTTAATGTGTTTTAAGTGGTAAAATATGACTGTAAATGCTTTTCTCCATAAATACAATATACAGTTAGGTCCATATTTATTTGGACACAGGCACAATTTTTTATTATTTAAGCTGCTGACCAAAACATATTCAAGTTACAGTTCTATAATGAATATGGGCTTAAAGTACACACTCTAAGCTTTAATTCTCATCAAAATTGGAGGAATGGTTAAGGAATTATAGCAATTTAAAATGTACCCCCTTTTTCAAGGGACCTTAAGTAATTGGACAATTGACTCAAAAGCTGTTTCATGAACAGGCATGGGCTATTCCTTCGTTATTTCTACATAACAGGTAAAAGGTCTGGAGATGATTCTAAGTGTGCCATTTGCATTTGGAAGCTGTTGCTGTGAACCCACATCATGCAGTCAAAGGAGCTCTCCATACAGGTGAAACAGACAATTGTTAGGCTTCAAAAACAAAACAAATCCATCAGAGAGATAGCAGGAACATTCGGAGTGGCCAAATCAACAGTTTGGTACATTCTGAGAAAAAAGAACGCACTGGTGAGCTCAGCAACATAAAAAGCCCTGGATGTCCACGGAGGACAACAGTGATGGATGATCAGATAATCCTCTTTATAGGAAAGAAAAACCCTTTCTCAACATCCAGCCAAGTGAAGAACACTCTCCAGGAGGTAGATGTGTCACTGTCAAAGTCTACATTTAAGAGAAGACTTCACGAGAGCAAATACAGAGGGTTCACCACAAGGTGCAAACAAGGCCAGATTAGACTTTGTTTATCGATCACAAGTGCAGTATGGAGTACCTCAAGGCTCAGTACTAGGGCCGTTACTTTTCACACTTTACATGTTACCCTTGGGAGATATCATCAGGGATCAAGGTGTTAGCTTTCACTGTTATGCTGATGATACTCAGCTCTATATTTCTTCACGGCCCGACGAAACACCAATTTGAAAAACTAATGGAATGCATATAAAAACATATATTTTAAGTTATATTATTGTTCAACCTTGAATTAAAGTTTAAAGTCTGCACTTCAATTTCATCTTGATTGTTTCATTTTTAATTCTGTTCTGGTGGCATACAGAGCCAAAATTATGAAAATTGTGTCAGTGTCCAAATATATATGGACCTAACTGTACATTTGTGCAGCAATTATATTATATATCAAGTTATATTATAATTTTTGAATCAACCACATGTGGAACTGCAGCGACACAGGTGTAGATAGTGCAGGGCAGAGACCAACCCAATGTACAAACCTCGAGTGCTGACCTCAGCACAGGGTCATGTGTGAACTTCAGTGGAGTGGCGCTGTAGTTTTTATGACATCAGAATGACCTGAAAAACCAGCATGCAGTCTGAAAACAAACAGGGAAAAAACTGAATCAACCCTTTGGCAACAACATCTAATGTCACACAGGGTGGCAAAGGGAAACATTCTCTTATATAAAACTGTTATATTTAATTCACTTGAGTTCATACGTTACGCTAAAGGAGTTGTGACGCACTTAACAATTGGAGTGACGTCATTGCTGACAGCTGAGCGCTGCTGAAAACCCCTCCAGACACATTTTGCCATGAAACAGCAGACAGATGCCTATTTTAGGATTAAAGCCAGCATGATGTGATTTATCCAAGTAGAACATATTCCTGAATTAACATGCTTTGTTGGAACCACATTATTATCAATTTATCCAAAATGTTGAAAGGATTTGAAGCAATTATTGTAAAATTTATTTGGAGCAGGCTAATTTCCATTTAATGATTGAAGACAACAACATGTTGGTATTCAACATTTTAAAAAAAGATTATGCTGCGGATAGTTGCTCACAAGAAACATTTGCAACTAAAAAGGCATTGCGTCCAACTTTTCTTAGCAGCAAATACTTCTTGTGCCTCACTGAAGACTTTTTAGCTGCTGTTGGCCACATATTTTACTGACAATCCCTGTCTAACTTTATTGGCAGTCTTTGAAAGCCCCATCTGTCTTTCATTTTCAATATTTAGAGATGCTGAAAACTGAATCAAAATAGATTCAAAACTTTCTGTCTTTACTGGAATTGGGTTTCTTAGAACAATCCCAGTGCTGTCAGGTATTACACTGCTGGTACATTGGCATGGCATCATGAATGGAATCCATCAAAATGTACTTAATATTTTAAATTCATAAGCTCCATCAATAAAATATTGGCCCTAATCAAAATATAATGAAGAGTTTTCCAAAGAATTACTTTCTCACCTGAAATTAACCATAACATCTTAAGTTCAGGCTATTACATTTTATGGACATACATATGCATTTTATACAATAATGTATTACAGTCATATAAATATATATTTTAGAACATTCATAATAGAGATGTGTTTTTCTTTCAAGAAGTAAACGATAAATAATACAACAGTACATATAATTTATAAAGTCTTTACATCAAATGATCCCCTTTCTTCTAAATGAAAGGCTTGAACCACTAGATGTCACTATCTGCCAAAGTTCTCAGTGAAATGATCACTGGACAACCTGTTACTGATGAAACACAGGTTCAGAGATCACTTTCCTAAAGACCAGACCAAAGCGTTAAACATAAAATAAAGCAAGAGGGCTTTTGCAAGCAGAGATTTTACACCATTCATTATGAACTCATCTAGTCTAATAAGAACAAACATTTTAATCATCAATATGTCAAAACTGATTCCAGAAATTGTGGACCTCTGACCAAATGAGAATACATCTTAACATCAAATCCTGCTTATTGCCTACATCAAGGCTCCTTGACAGTATATGATGCATACTTGGACATTGTCAGTGGTAATGAAGGACACACACACTAAGTAGAAAATAATTAAAATACACTTACTTAATAAGATAAATAACATTAAACAATAAGAAAATATTTAAAAATGTAAATCTAAATGTATTATTCATAAGTGAGTTAACCTATGGCCCACTTTATAAGGATTTACAGTAATTAAAAACCATTATTACCTTGGAGCCTTAGCAGATAGTTATTCATGTGATTTTAATTGACAACTGTTTGAAAAAGTGTATAAACAGATGAAACAGAATATGAGAGAGACATTCATGGGGTGGACGACTGTTCTGTGGTCACTCCAAATTCCATTCTGACAGCAAGAGCTCTTTAAGAACTCTGAAGTGCTCATTCAGCATAGACCTACAGCAATGTGGGTTTGGGCAAAAGGTTTTCTTTTGCTTTCTTTTTCTCTTTTTAAAGGCAAGCGGTTCACAGCAGTTATTCTAGACAAATTATCGACACTGAGAAACCCTTCGACTCAGATGTCCTCTGAAGGGGAACTTTTAACCCTTTGTAAGTCTCTGTAGCTCTATACTACCCCGTCCCACCCTCAAGAAATGTTCACAATGGGACGTCCCACCAGTTTCTACATCTATTTTGGAGTGCAAACAGGTACAGGTACACAGACAACTCCAATTTGGAGTATTACATAGCAGCAGCAGCAGCAGCAGCATTAATGATGTGTTGCATTGTTTTGCTTGATACTGTTTAGTGTGGTTAGATTCAAAGTTAATGATCTTGTGCGACCCGTTATCCTGGGCTCTCCATGTCTGTCTGCCTGTCTCTCTCTCTCTCTCCCTGCTCTGAATGGGTCTTGGGAGGTGGGCTGAGTGATTGGGGGAGTTTGTAGGCCGACTGAATCTGCTTTTCAGCCACTGTCTCTCTGCCTCTACCCAGCTGTGCAAGTTAGTGTTCGGGGATTTGGGATATTTTTTCCCCACTGTGGCCAGGCCTCCCTCCTGGTGGCAGAGCGCTAACTCCCAGACTAAAAGAGAATATGACCCCCTGCCTCCCACCAATAGTCCCCCAGCCGACTGCTGGGAGGCGATATGCTGCATGGTGGTCTTGCCCAACAGACCCGCCACTGCTTTCTCAGGTAATACCAACAAAAGGTCCTTAAATTGAGTTCAGGCCCTCTTTCTCAAATAGGAGCAATGCTTATGCTCTGTAGGGGAACAACAATGTTTCTTATATGTTCGAATTGGAAGAATAAAGTAGTAAAACAGGCAGACTTCAATAGACTGGTAAGCCCTTTTATCTTTGAATAAATGGTGAATGACAAATTCATAAACATGATTTCATTCATAATTCACAGCTGGAGGCTATTTGCTGTCATCTCAACCTTATAACGACAATCTCTGTATGCTTTTCACTTGACAAGCGCAAACACAGGGATATACTCTTAATTCCGCTGAGTAAACATTTTTACAGCACTAAGCAAATCTGGATTTTCCCATTATTTTGACAAAAGGCCACTCACCTCATCCCCTCGTCCTTGTTGCTTTTTGTCCCAGAAAATCCCAAATCAAATGACAAAGCCTGTTCTAAACAAAGAGATTATCACACACCTAATCCCGACTGCAGACCCAGGAGACTATGCCTTGTTGAGGCCATGACACAGTAAAGAAGCCCATGTCCATGTTCTCATGAGATACAAAAGAATGACAGATTTTAGGGGATCAGTAGGAAATTTAAAGGAATTGGTCTGAAAGCAGCCGGTGCAGATTAGAATCTCCGGTGGGTGATTATGAGGGTTCCAGACTCATAATCAAGGTGTTGGCTATGCTGCTTTGTTTCATTTTATTTATTGTAGCATAAAAATAAGACAGAAATAAGATACTGGTTGTGATCTGGTCATTAGTTATTAATGTTTTCTAAGGCAAGCATCACTGTTGCTATTGCTCACACTTGAACCCTAAGAATAAAACTTTGGTTTGGAACACAGCTCACAGACATGATTGATACGCGTGGGTTGAGGAGGAGAGGTGTGCTGTTACCGTTATAAGTGATTATTCACAATGGCAGGTAACATAACGTGAAAAAATCCTGTAGATTTACATTGAAGTACAGACCTGAGCCTTGTCTAGTAACCGGAATATCAGTCGAAAGGGCAAAATTATTTCTGTTTGCAGCTTTTTCTCATGCATAATATGTTATCCTAAATTTTGTCATCAGCAGAGTATGCACAAACTGTGTGTGTAGCCGGATCTTCGTTTGTGTATACATTTGGAATCGACTGCACTAAATGTTAAAAAATCCATTAGGTCCGGTCGCTGCTTCTAAAAACTTAGGGAGCAGATGGAAAATTAAATGAAACAAATGTGGAAACAAAACATCGCCTTGGAGTTATAAGGTTCTATCTGATGGAGTTATTCATATATTCTTATTTACATTATGTGATGTTTCTTTTGTAAGCTGTGTACATTTTGGGTTTTATCTACAGAAGTCTATGGAACGCAAAAACTTTGAAGCTCAATATCTCAAAACTGCTCAGAATGCAGAGAGAACCTTATAATTCCAAGGTAGCGAAAAAAAATTAATACGTGAGGAGGCCAGAAGATCCCAGTGTTTGTACAACTGAAGTTTGAAAGAGTATAAAGATGACACAACTGCTGTTATGCTGTCCTCTTCAGGTCTGGTGATCACAAATCCGATCATAGATAAAATAGTGTGCATATGTTGAAAACATCCATACTAGTTCATGACCAATGGATTATACTCATAAAGGCTAAAAACTGAGCACACTCCAGGGTTCATCCATGTAGCAATGCCCTAGCCACCCTAGTCAGTTAAGTGGCATTTCTTGCTATACACCTGGATCATTTCCTCTTAAGAGTCCAGCCGTTCAATCTTGCCACTGCAAGCTAAGGATAAGATCCCCAGGGGTATAATAAGTATTTTTAGACCTGCCATCGTCGATGCACAAACACCATGGCCTTCTGACAGGGCCTACGAGGCCTCCGTCAAATATTTTTAGCAGTAAGGGGCCTGCCTGCATGCTCATGATCTGTCTCATGCACAGCAGATGGATTTGCAAGATTAAGATGAATCTTAAAGCAGCAGATAGGTCATCTAGACGCTACATAGGCTGTAGTGACACAAGCACGAGATTCACAGTCTCTAGATGACGTGAACCAGTAGAAGCCGCCCACTGTAAAAAAAATTCAATAATCAGAAGCATAAAAATGATGGGGAATTTCACAAGCACTCCGGCCCTAATATTATATTCCTTCGCTCATTGAAATGTTGGTCGTTACAGCAGTCAGACATTTCAACACTGGGCCACATCAGTGGAATATTTACAGTGTTTATATTTAGAGACTGAAGTTCAATAGGAAAAAAAAGCGCAGCCGGCCTCTTGCTCGAGCTAACAGTGTATCATCATGTCTGAGTGGCTGCCGGTGGCCCTCTGATCATTGTAACAACCAGTGGACGCGCACTTTCCACCTTTCGGAGAACATATGCTGATCTGATGTGGTCATCTGAGACAAGTTTTATCAATAGTGACTTGTTTTGTGCACTGATGGGGATGGGGTAAAGTTCCCAAGAAGTAATTTACGACAGCACCCTTCCGTGCACATAACAGCAACCCAACAGCTTACTTATCTATGAGTGACAACAATGCATGGCGCTCTGATATAATTTGAGCTGTGGTGAAGGATTGGATTGTGTTCATCAGATACAGTTATCTTCCCACTTTCAAAGCGACGGGCTCCTTAACCCGCCGGCACGGATAAAGGTGGCACCGTTCGCTCTGCGGCCGACAGCGCATACCGGCAGGTCGTGACCTTGACAAGATCCAATGAGAGATCCCGAGTGGTGATCGCGACCGGTTTCCTGGGCAGAAATGGCTCCTTCTCCCCTTCCCCCATCAATCTCCACTTCCAACAGAACCTCAACAAAGACGACACAATTGGGAAACAAGAATGCCGAGGGTCAAAAAGAGAAGGAGAAGGAGGTGGAGGTTGGGGAGGGGGGTTGAGACAAATCACATTTGATCCAAAGATAGTCAATGGCTCTTTAACTGGGAGCATGCTTTGGGAAGTATATGGACTGTGACTTTCAGGGCCTGTTTGCACAAAAGTGATGCCCCTTTGAAAGGGCCCCTGAATTGACAGCTTTTTCTTGCTCTGTGTGGTGCGGGCCAGGGCCCCAAGACACTCATATCACTGGGCCGTGACGGCAAGGAGAGGAGTTACACTTTGAAAACACACGGGGTTCCATTGGTCCTAGCTTTTGTTCCCCGGCTCGCAGGCCACTGTTCCTGCTCGTCGCAAGAAGACAATGAGAGGGCAGCCACTGGATTGGTCGCTCCCAAATCGAATAGCAAATGGCTGCCGATGCAGAACTAATCTGTGAAGAGGTCTTTCCTGTGTGATAACCACCCCCTACCCTTCGGCTGCCCTCCACCACCTCCTCGAACCAGCAGCGCAATCTTTGATGGCAGATCACACAAAAAATGTCCAACCAGCTTTAAGGAACACTCCGCTTTTTTCCCTGGCAGTTGCGAGGCTCCCATTCGTTCTTGTTCCTACTTATTTGATGTGGCAGCAATTAGTGAAAGACTTTTGTGCCTGGAGAAGATGGAGCAGACCACTTCAATGATCACGTTTATGCTCTGAATAGAAAACAAAAAAGCCAAGGGGACAGATAACATGTTCACATCAAACGGCCACACCAGTTGCACTTGTTACTGTTATGGCTCGTTCTCTCTTTTATGGCGAGCCGAGCGAAGTGTTACTTTTCCCATGAGAAAGCTTGCTGGGGGCTGAGTGACATCATAGGGTGCCCCTTTTGCACCCACCTCTACAGGCGCTGAGCGCGCTCCCATTGATGTAAGCACCTTGCATTCCATCGGCGCCTGACCCCTTTGATTGCTTCTGCTTTAATGGCCCCATTGAAAGATAATAACAATTAGAGAGTCCTTTCTGAGATGGCCTGTTTATTCTTAATGACAACATTTTTTAATCAGAAGAGGCAGGAGTTGGCCACCTCTGCTCCAGCCCACAGACGCCCACAGAGATTTGTTGCTCTCGCCCCAAATAAAGGGCGACTGGGATTAGATTAGTCTGCAAAGCCTCCATTAAGGGTTTGTTTATTCCAGCGCGTTGCAACTGAAAGTATTTTTCACACCGTTTTGCGATTGTAAAAAGTTTTTTTATTCTGAAAATCGGTCTCTTTTTTTAAAGGCATTCCCATAAATATTTCACTGTCGTGGCGATGACTGTTCTCTAACCGTAATTATGATTCGCCATCGTGCTCCCTGCAACAATTCAATGCGCATAGTTAAAAAGCAACTCATGTCACTGCGTCTGACACTGCTCTCTCATAAAATGTCTGCTTACAATTAGGAAAATGCAGTTAAAGCAACATTATTTCATTTACAAGAACCCAGATTAATGATGGGGGGATTTGTCTCATATAGAGGCAAATGCTTAACCAGAAATTCATGCCTGGGTCGTCACAAGCACAGCTTGCGCCCTTATGTTCTTATATATGAACACAAATCTACAACGTTAAATAGTGACCTTGTTAAATCTGCTTAAATCACTCTGACTCCAATTAGGCCTCCAGAATGAAAGAGACAACTCAATTGGAGAGGGATCAAGGCAGGCCCCTTAATCACATAATGAAAGATTCAAGTGGCTTTGGTGAGCTCACAATACACAAAACACATAGCTCTGGCTTTGTTTTAGCTGTTAAATGTGTGTATTCCTTAACCATGCTGTGTTGCGCTAATTGCAAGGCTGACTTGTTTATTGTGCACGCACAATGCAATTGCCGTTGATTGAGCATTTGAGGGGTGGCTAGAGTAATGCGATAATAATATGCTACGGGCATCATAAAGCATTTTTATGATTAAGCGGGATCTAGCTCAAATGTCTGTGGCTTTCATTCAAATGTTAGCCCTACTAAAATAATTACTGACAGAGAATGGTCTTTTACATGCTTTAGGTGTTACTTTATTGAAGTTTACCACCTTATATCAGCTACAATCGAATGTTTGACTTGTTCCTCTATATATTCCCATTGCTATTCTTCATATATTGAGACATTTTGTTGTAAATGGAAGTCTACAGTGAAGTGCACCCTTTTTTGTGTACAATTATATCTAATCAAGAAAGCTAGGAATACATTACGATATTAGTATGAAAGAAGATCAGCTTTTTAATAGGGTGTGAATGATTTAATAACCTCAAATCCTCTTTGTAGAGACAAGGTGAGGAATTTAGTGCTCACGCTGTAGATTTGACAGTGTTGTCCACACATCTGTCCCATAAAGAGAGGACAATTCTTCAAATGCTGCAAGGAAATGACAAGTCAGTGAAAAGTCTTCCAGGGTGATCAATAAAAAGTGTTCAGCAGTGTTGCCCATTCTGGACAGAAGGAGACATATTGGGAACCTTCCCAGGTCAGGCCCTCAGGGACTTCTCCTTTCTTTGATTGACTGACTGAAGTTTTCAGTAGGGTCTCTCTTTCTCTCTCTCGTCAGGCTTTAACGCAGCAATTTGCCTCCTCATTACCAGCTGGATCCACATGTATACTGTCTGGCACCACAGGCCTGCCTCATCCTCTCTCTGTCTCTGTCTTTCTCTTTCTCCATCTGGGTGACTGGCAGGGGGAGATGTGCAGCATGCATGACAAAAGACCCCAAGATTATTCCTGCTGTTTCTGCAGTAAATACATTTAAAACTGCTCTTGACTGACATGAGAAAGTTTAAGGCAAATGTTGCTCAGCAGATTCCACAGCTTGGCCTGCCAGACCAGACCAAGACGTTACAGTATGCAGGCCATTTTAATAAACAGTGCAATTTGTTTGTTATAGCATGGCGCTTACTACTAGTGTCTTACTACTACTACTACATGTGCAACAAACTTTACTCAATTGTCTATTCAAATTATAGTATATACATTTTGAATGTTCTGTAATTGGGTTGTTAGTTTGAATTTTATTGTTAGGGCTAGTAATGATAAATAACTATTTATTAAGGCTGTAAACATATATTTAGAATGGAATAGTTTAAGAATCAGCCATTGAAAAAAATCATTATATTGCGGAGACTGTGGACCCCATTGACTTCCATATTATGGAAATTATGGAAAAATTATGGAAAAATACTATGGAATTCAATAGGGACCATTGACTGTTTGATTCTCCGATGTTATTCAAAATATCTTCTTTTGTGTTCTGAACCAAATCAAATTCATACAGGCTTGGAACAACATGAGGGTGAGTAAATGATTTTCAAAGTATGTGCATGCTTAAGTGTACAATTTTTGGGTGTCCTTTAATGACTATGGTTGATATGGCTCTGATCCTTTGGGTCTGAGGTGGGAAAATGTGATTTCCATAAAGTAACAAGTCACCTTAATTTATATAGTGCTTTATACAATACAGATGGTTTCAAAGCAGCTTAACAGTGTTAAACAGGAAAATAATGTTTCCGTGATGCAAACAGAATTCAATTCTGCTATAAAACAGCTCTGGGGAAAACAGCAATGTATCGTCCAGCTCAATTCTCATCTATAGTGTCTGTGCAATCAAATCAATAATACTGCCAAATATCATGGGCCCCAACTAAGCAAGCCAAAAGGCGACAATGGCAAGGAACCCAAACTCCATCGGTGACAGAAATGGTAAAAAAAAAAACTTGGGAGAAACCAGCCTCAGTCAGGGGGTCAGTTCTTCTTCGGCCAGATGAAACCAACATGGTGTGGTTTAAAAGTAAATGTACTTTCTTTGTTTCTTGAAAAGTCAGCAAATGGCACTATTTTCCCATAACCCATACAATCAGTGTGCAGTACATTTTGAAAGCCCCCCCCACACAAATATTACCAGATGCATAAATAATGCTCTCTATTAATTGTATGCAAACACCAAGATACATATAATATTAAATATTTAATAAAATAAAATATTTTACACTCTCATGCAGACAGCTCTCAAAACAACAAACTTAAGTTTTTACATCCTTACATCCTGTTACATCCATAGCACACAACAGTGTACGCTATTTCAAGTGGCTGTCTGGTGTACTTTGGTGTCAAGTTCAGATTAAAAGGAGGTGAAGAAGATGAGAAAGCTTTGAAGAGCAGGTGTTATAAAGGCCATCTGATGTTCCACCTTGGAGCTCCTAATATACTTACTACAGTATGACACCTCACAGCTGCACACACACACACACACACACACACACACACAGAAATATGTTTGTTTCAACTGACATCTATTACTGCTATACTGAGCTAATTAAGTTTTTTATCCCTTATCGCCCTAATGCTCACAGACTGTATTTTCTTCTTTTTAATATTCGCAGTTTAAGATTGAATTAAGACAATGTTCAATGATGTTTTCAATGTAGGATATTTCAGGTTTTACTGTCCTTGTGTGGATGTTCTCAAAAATACACTAAAACCTGTCCCACATACTAAAAAAATCTTGATTTTTACCCAAAACTGTTTTACTACACAGTGCCGATTCATTGTTGATTTACTATTTTTAGCATGTTTATAATAGATTTTTGCTTTGCAGTTTCAATTTTCGTAAATTCATTCTCATATCGCATAATCCAGCAATTATTGAAATTAGTAAATAGTTTAGTAATTATGAACGCATCCACATCAATCAAGCTGCTCCTTGTTTGTTGCTTTAACATGTAGGACAGGAAGAAGACTCCACTGATATCACTGTGCTTAAAGGGTGAGTGGAGAACAAACTACCAGCATGCAATTGTTGTGAAAACATCATGTTTTTTATTAATTACCATCTATTGTGTGTGTAAAGCACCCTCAAAGAGTTTCCGGGAAAAGAAGCTCTCAATCCAACGGGTAGCACCAAAGATCTATGTGTCAACTTCCTAAAACAATATGCTGATGCATCCGTGAGGAACAAGTGCACTCAGAATGAAACGGCCCACTTCCCACGTGCAGCGGGTGAACTGGTGGCCGCTGCCATCAAAGAGCACACAATATATATTATCAGCTGTCTGATCAGCTGCTACATCACACGCTCATTCTTCCTCTCTTCCTCCATCGCTTTCTTTTGCTTCATTACTCCTCTTAACCCTCATGTTGTCTTTGGGGTCTGACCCCAAATCATTTTTTAAAGCTCAAAAGTTACACTTAACATTTAAGAGGCAGGTTGACACAGGTTGATTATAAACAAAGTTTCATTGAATGCCCACAATTGATAAATAAAAAATAGTTTCATTATATTTTAAATTACAAAATTAAATATATATATTTTTTGCATGCTTAGATTTTCTAAATTGTCTACACTCTGGAGTGTTGAAGCCTAAATAATATTTAATTTCATTAATAATAAAATTTCATTAGAACAGAGGAAGATTTGGGTAAAATAATAGCTAATAACTTATTTTATTGTAACGTGCAGCCTTGGGGTCTTTGAGACCCAAACCCCCAAAGTAAAGTCAGTCTCAACAGAACATGAAGGTTACATATGAACCAGCTGAACTATAAAATTAGGTGGACCACCATCTCGACAATATTGGCATGCTTTCAGTACAGTCAGTAAAGCATCTGAGCTTAGAACAATGAATAAAAGCCCATTGGGAGCAGTGTCATAATTTGGTTTTACTAAAGTGTATGTTAGAGATGGCAAACTCTTTTCAAAATATCAGTCATAACCCATTTGAAACCCTAACAGGCAATTTAAGCCTAATAACCTGTAATAAATTTAGTCTCAGAATGAGTCTGTGGTCTAACTGGTATTTGTATCCAAACTTAAGATGCAGTGTCATTGGAAATATATTGTATAATTAAGTAAAGTTTTCCTCTTATAGTTTCAGTGAAATGAAACAATGAGCTGAGAAATCATGCATGTTTAACCTAGCCTCATATCCACAGATTTTTGTTTTGGGAACAACCGTTTACATCCATAATAATGTTCGACACAGATAACTTCTGAAATTTCATTTAATATCCAATTGTTTCAGCAGCTTTAAGACCTTTTCACCGCTTCAAAGAGCGTCTGGGACTGACGGCTCTCCAAAGGGCACGTTGGTCTTTTCTTTTTGCCCCCAGCCAATGAGAAAGTTGAAAAAAATGGCATTGGGTTGCAAGGTGGTCACATTTGAACTCCTTTGATGAATGGAAGGTATAGGGCTACCTTTGAATGCAGATAAAAGGTTGGGGGAGCCAAGAGATATCTGGCAAGGTGCCAGAGGAGGGGGACACACTTGATTCTCCACTGGCAGCAGTGCATGAAAATGGGAAGCTATGTGAAGAATCCCCCACTTTGTTGTCTTCCTCTCTCTTCCATTGGCGGAATGAGAGAGGGAGCAAGGGCTTTCTTTCCACGGGCTGACACAGTCACTCTCCCATGCCATTGCCGGGTGTGAGGCATCTTGTAGGACAAGACTGATGACACAGGGAGGGGCGGCAGGGGTGAGGGGTTGGGAGGTGGGGCAGCACCGTGTCCATTCACTTCAGAGCCCTTGTTAATGCGATCTGCTGATCGATTAGTGGAACAAGAGGAGGAACACACTGGCTCCGCTGGCAAAGGCCATTCAGCCAACCAACCACCCACTCTCTTTCTCTCTCACACACACGCTCGCAAAGATACACTCATGCACACACACACCTCACCCACATGAGGTCAACCTTCTCAAATCATGAACACCAGATCTAAAGCTGGACTCAATTACCAGAGCAGGTTTCCTGCTTTATAAAGCTTGACTCAGAAGATAATGGGCAATTACTGCTTGAGGGGGTAGCGACTGTTGCTGGAATTGTACGCAATGGAATGCGTGAGATATTGGTGGCATTGTAAGTTCACTGGGCTGTAAGAGAATGTGTGCAATATTCAGGTATGAGATGACCTAAATAAAGCTAAAAGACCACCGGCATTTTAGGGAGTCTGGGAAAGCTGATGACTTTCCCTATATTATTCCTAAAGCCTGTGGAGCAGAGCTCATGCCATCTGCTCTTAATGTGATCAGATATTAACTTCAAATGCTTTAATCAAGAGAAACAGGGTCATATTTTCCACTCTCGTTTCATGTCTGTTTTTTTTTAAATGTAATAGTTCTGTTTAGAGTTAGACTATTTTTAGAATATCATACTACTCTTACTAATATTCCAGTATATATATAGTGTGTACTACATATAGTGTGCACAGTATGCTCATTTTCTGTACCCATGGCCGGGTAACCCACTACATTTGTTTGACAAAAGTTGCAGTACTGAAGAAAGCATTCTGCACTTCTGCCGTATCCCACAAAATTACTTTTCCATTTCCAGTGTGATGGACGAGCGATAAGTAGTCTATTTACAGCCATAGTTTTTTTTTTTTTTTTTACCATAACATGATCAGGCTCCTACAGGTTAAGAAAAGTTGAAAATGCAAAACAATCAGGATGAGGCCATTTAACAACAATGTAGCATGGCTACTACTGTTTTTTGTTACATAATGCCTACTGTTTCACTTGCTATTATAAAAAAAGTAGGTAGTATACAGTGTGAGTAAGTAGTAAGCTACTGTTCAATTCTGAACACAGCCTCAGTTTTAAGTGTGTGCTCTCAAGTTTAGCTGGTTAGCATTGCTTTGTGCTCACTCATGGCTAAAACTGTAACTGTGTGACATGGAACACAAGCTGCAACACGATATAGTGCAGCAGCCCTGCAAATGGCCTCTCACTGCTGCAGAGAAGAGCTCCAGACCCAATCCCATGTCTGCGCAGAATGTGCTACATACTGCCTTTTATTTATTTACATAGTATGTTAAACAGTATGCAACAGTAAACATTTCAAACTGTACTATGCTACATTGTTCTCTCACAACTTTATTATGTTGCATGTTTAACCCAGACAGTGTATGTTGTATACAAAAACATATAGGCCTACAGTTATATATAAAAAAAAAGTGTGAATTAGTGGTGTCAAAATTAGCGGGTTAACGCGGGAGATTATTTTCTTTCAGATTAACTAACGCCGTGCAGGAGCGGGGCTAGGGTTGGCCACCCCATTCACAACTGCTGCCTCTGTCTCTTTTTTTCTAGAAAAGGATTGCATTTATTTAGATGCAGAACGTCTTTATGACCACATCAAATGGGAGACGTTTCAGATGCGCGCTCTAACGTCACCTCCGCGCCAGGCACGAGTCAAACCAGCGCGTAAAAGATACTGTGCTCGTAGCGCGCGCTCTTCAAATACACGCACAAAGGTGCCGGTGTTGTGCCGAATTTTGCACCCTGCCAGATTATGCACCCCCTAGTATTGGTAGGTTTAGGAGAAGGTGTGGGGGAGGGGTTAGGATTAGGGGTGCGGTTAGGATTAGGCAATCAGGTAGCGATTTCAAGGAGGGGGTGCATATAAGAAACTACGTGCATGCAATGTCCTTGTTATGCCGTCAGTTAAGGCGTGAAGTTACCAAAAAGGCGATTAAAGCTGCCTTAAAACTGTGTGCATGCATGCAATATGATATGCATCACATTTAAGAACATGTCTCTGAAATGGTTTTCAAAACTTTCCTGAGGCACCCAGCACTGTCTCCCTCATCTAACACACCCGATTCAACTCGTCCGCTCATTAGTAGAGACTTTAAGACCTGAAGTGGGTCAGAAAGCAGCAGCAGCTTTTAAAGCAATAGCAGGCAAATAAGATAATAACCAGCTGCTGTGATGTCTATTAATCCAAGAACAAAATAAAAAAAGAGGAAATCAATAACTTTTATAGCTTTAAGGGGTTCATCTATATTTAATTTAGAATTTAGTGTTTGGTAACTATTCATTTTCTGTATATTTCTGCTGAAGGGCACAGGTAGCTAAATATGTCATTTATTATAATGGGTTCGTGTGAAGATTGTTTTAAGTTCACTTAAATTAGAAGTTAAGTCTAATAAATGTTAAAATTGATAGCTGTCAATTATACTGTAATGCTGAATGGCTACAGTCAATGGTTAAATATTAAGGGGGAAAAACAATTTTATAGAGACATCAGTAGTATTGATATCAGTGATGCTGGCCTTCAATCATAAAAAAGATGCCATTAAAGAAATATAAAAAATATACTGTCTTTATGTTGTTTGTACATTGAACATTTGAAGATTGAATGTGAAATTATTGCAATATAAAAGTATATTTAAAAACTTTAATGTTAGGTGGGATTAATCGCGATTAATTTTAGAAAAATGTGCATCTTCCGAAGACGGCATTATTCAGCTTTCAGCTAGTAATCCTGAAGACCTTGATTAGCTTGTTCAGGTGTGTTTGATTAGGGTTGGAACCCTTGAAAACCCCTAAAGTTTAAGGCCACATTTACACTGCAGGTCTTGATGCCATATTCCGATTTGTTCCAATTTTTTATGACTAGCTTACATCTTCTTACCCAGGTACCCATATCCGATATCTGCATTTACACTATACACTTTACACTATAAACAACCCAAGGTAGAAGTACTGAGTCAGAAACAGGGCTGCCAGGTCTGCAAAACAAAACTACCCCAAAACTTTTTTTTGTTGCATTTTTCCCCTCCGTCGAGAGAGATTGCTTTAACTTGCACACTAAAAAAACAACCTCCGGGAACAGTGTAAAAGAAGCCAAATTCCATGGGGAAAACACAGACTTGGCAACACTGCTCCGAGTCAATGTCAGTCAACACCTTTGTTTTTTAATGTTGTACGACTTGCATTGATGGGAATATCCGATCTGTCTGCTTACATGGCAGACACAAATGCACAGATCCAATTCATATCTGATTTATTTCCACATATGAATGAGGCCTGAGAATATTGAAATCCATATGCTTTTTTCCTTACACAATTGTGGGTCATATCCAGCCTGTGCCACATGAGAGGAAAAAAAATCGGAATTGAGTCACTTGAACCATGTGCCACAGCCATATCACCCTGCAGCCCAAGACCGGTTGCCCACGAAGCTAAGCAGGGCTGAGCCTGGTCAGTACCTGGATGGGAGACCTCCTGGGAAAACTAGGTTGCTGTTGGAAGAGGTGTTAGTGAGGCCAGCAGGGGGTGCTCACCCTGCAGTCTGTGTGGGTCCTAACGCCCCAGTATAGTGACGGGGACACTATACTGTCAAAAAGCACCGTCTTTCGGATGAGACGTTAAACCGAGGTCCTGACTCTCTGTGGTCATTAAAAATCCCATGACACTCATCGTAAAGAGTAGGGGTGTAACCCCGGTGTCCTGGCCAAATTCCCTCCACTGGCCCTTGTCTATCATGGCCTCCTAATAATCCCCATCCACTTGATTGGCTCTATCTCTCTCTCCTCTCCACCTGTAGCTGGTGTGTGGTGAGCACACTGGCGCCGTTGTCCTGTGGCTGCCGTCGCATCATCCAAGTGGATGCTGCACACTGGTGGTCGTTGAGAAGAGACCCCCCATATGATTGTAAAGTGCTTTGGGTGTACAGCAATACACAATAAAGCGCTATATAAATGCTTCATTCATTCATTCATCTAATGCAGCCTCTGTGCACAGTGTATAGTACAGGGATCTCTAATCCATGTTCCTGGAGGTCCATAGACCTTCAGAATTTGGCTCCAACCTACTCCAATACACTTGCCTGGAATTCTAGCAGCCCGGAAGGCTTTGATTAGCATGTTTGTGTGTACTTAATTAATGTTGCAATTAAACTCTGCAGGTCTGTGGACCTCGTTGGAGACCTCTGGTATAGTACATAATTTGGGACACAACTAATATTTATTGATGCATACAGCATATTCTGCCAAATGTAGGACGTCATCCTACAATTCCATGCATACAGAAAATGTGCATATTGCACACAGCATAGATACTGCAGAACCTGTATAAGGAGTATGGTCACGCTATTCCCAACATGATATTTGTCTCTCCTTCTACTGTATGTATGGCAGTGAGAGTCTATCTGGCTGTTGTTTGTGAGAAAACATGTTTTGCAAATCAAAGCCCAGCCCACTAGTCTAACAGATGTCAATGGTTTAGCCATCAGACTTGTTTGCGTGTAACATTTCCAGCAGCATTTCTGTAGATAACCATGGGTCGAGCTCCCTGCAAAATTACACCCTCCGATGGAACATATTGACAACAAGAATGTGGCCCTATGGCCTGCAGAATCACACATCGCATACATGGGAAAAATGACTAAGCAATAATTGCACTCTTGAGTAAGAGAACCTTACGACTGTCCTCCCTTTTAGCGCCTGTTATATTTGGGACTTTTCCCTTGATTTAATTGCATGTGAAGTTGCCAGGCACATTTCTAGATTGCGGTGAGTGGCCAAAAGAACTTGGCTGTTTTCAAATTGTCGAGTAGTTTCTCTGGTTTTGGCAGAGTACCAGCTCAAATGTGGCGTAGCGCAGATCTAAGAAGCCAGCACTAAATCCACTTGCCTCTGGCAACATAATACATTGTTTTCAGAGTAGTGAGACAGAAAACGCAAAAGATGACAAGGAATGAAATAAGCCCAGAAAATACTTTACAAATCTTAGTTTGGCTGCGTTGCCCAGAGGAAAATTGTATTCCTCAAAGATTTCACTCGTACAGTGCAAGAGCCTTAAAGGGAGTTATCAGCAACTGACCAACTTTGTTTCTCCTAAAATTCTTCAAGAAGAAGAAAGAATGAAGAAGCAGGAGACTTTGGTAATTGCCTAGTTTTGCTCTCCATTTCATCTCATTAGGAGTAACAATGAGGCTTCAAAGCAATTTGTTTGTAAATTTTCCTTCATGTTTTAAGCGACCAGTCTTGTACATTTGTGTCCCTCAGTGCCACACTGCTATGTTTAACTACAGACTTGTGAAGAGACGGGACCCATTAAGACCTATGAATACAGACCTCAAGCTTAAAGAAAACTGAATGAAAGAGGATACCAAAGGATCATTCAATCCACTGAGGCCCTAGAGAACACAAGAGGCTTGTCTTGTCTCCTCATGTCATTTCGTAGACCTTGAATTAAGCGAGTGATGTGCAGCCCCCAGATCTGACACCGTAAACCAAACTCTTTCACCCTGATTAACAATGTGTTCAACAAATCACAACATTATTAAGGGCTTATGTCTAAATTATCCCACTGAAAGATCCCGTAGTCTTGTGGACTGAGGTCAAGTGATCTGAATACCTGCTAACAGGCCACACTTTCCACTAGGGACGGAATGGCTGTCTTATCTAGAGGCATCTGTCGGCGGTCTTATCCTCACCTAAATAAAGAGAAGGGGGGTGAACAATGACAGAGGGGTTAAGAGCATGACACGCAGAGGTGTCTTTCTCCTCTTTCTACCGGCTAAGATAACGCTGCCTCTCGGTGATGGAGCGTTCCCGACCTCGGCTGCTTTTGTCCTTTTGTGTCTTTGTGTCCACTTATCTTGAGACATTTATCCATAGATGCTCCAAAGATCCTTGATCCCTCCCCCGCTTCCCCTCAGCTTTTAAAGTCCCATGAGGCTTTTATTTTAGCAGGGTAAACAAATAAGTACACCTTCAGAGGAGTTTCCGACCGAGACAAAATGGTTTAAAGAAGAGATTGTTTTTATGGTCTAACACATCTCCACAATGCCCTTGTGTTGTCTTGACGTGTCCAGTTAGAGAAAACATTACGCTAGAGTTCCGTTCAACTCAGAGAGTCGGAATGTCCAGCTTCTTACTTTGAAATGTGCATCAAAACAATACTTGAAGTTCCAGATTGGAAGTTTTCAACCCTGAGATGCAGTTGTCCATGGAAATGACAGCACCAAGGTTGATCAATACAGTTATTGATGTACATTTACTTTTGAGCAAATAAAATTAATCAGTGAATCCAACAGTAAAACCTGCTTAGCAAATGTTTGCCGTGTGTGAATCATGGTAAATTATCTTTACATTTGACAATCACACAGCTGCAAAACAGATGCTAACAATTTTGTTTCTTTATCCATAACCCTCTGAGAATTGGACAACAAAATGTTTTATGGGTGAAAATCTGAAATGGCATTATCCCACATCCAACTTTGGCTAAATGTGACTTAGCCTTGTGAAAGGTCACAATATTTAAGCCTATAATTTTAACAGAGACAAGATATTTTATGTTTTTATTTCTTTCGCAAACAATAATAACAACCAATATTCTATCTGAAGATCAAATGTGTGAATTTGTTTTGCAGTTGTCGGATAGTGAGTCATTGGGGAACATTAATGCTCCTGAGAAGAAGCATCATGCAAGTTTGAAATTTAATAGCAGATTTGAAATTAAAAAAGATGTTTATCTTGATCTAAATTTGATCAGCCTGAGTTGAGCTTTCCATAGATCACTGACATTCAACTAAAAAGTATGTCATCATCTACCCACCCACATGATGCTTTACCCATGTAACAACATGTAAAAGCTACTCTTTACCCTGTAATAAAAAATGCATGGTAATCACTGGCTGTTCAGTAATTGCATAGTTTATTAAAAACGCTCTGTCTAAGATCAGGATTTGAGCCCTAATCCCATTTCATGTTTATCCCAAAAGTTTACCCCATCTTCCACATGTAAAGAGAACTGCTAAGTAGTTAAAAGTGTTTATTTTTTCTTTGGTCATGTCTTATCTTACCTAGCACTCCAAAAAAGGTGCATGACGCCATTGCCCCTGAGGCAGCTAATGTCTGTGTCACCACTTCAACTAAGAGGAATGAAAATAACGGCACAGAAGCAAAGAAACAGTATGCAGACAGTAAACAGCATACCCTAACCACACTGATGGGATTCTGAGAGTGGGTGGGATGGAGGGTACCAGACAGGAATGTACTGCTGCTGGGGCCTTTGAGAAATGTGGGCCGCTGTGTGTTGACTGTCTCTGGAATCGAACAGTGGAACCGATGGAATCTCCACCCAGCTACCTCACTTGGAGTCCCAGCAGGGGGATGGGAGTGGGATGTTATTTAATTGTCTGAGAAACAGCTATCTCTTGTAGGCTGGCCAAATCCAGTCTGGAGATGTGGGTTGATTTCTTTTGCATTACAGAGTGGCTTGACGTGGTAAGGGACACATCGAGGACAGGCCCTGTCTGCAAGGCAGGGCAGCCCCACCTCATCAAAGCTCACAAAGGAAAGCTAGTCCTAGATGTAGGGCAATAGAAAGTATAAACCAACCAAAACACAGGTAACCACCTATCATCTACAACTGGACGTTTTACTCAGTAGGATCAATAGGAAAGATCTCCTCCAAAAAATTGTACACAGATCCAGATGCAGGTCCAGATCTTTTGACGCTTTTTGCCAATGACTCATGAGATGCCCAGTGAGACTGTGACGTCTGCATTCATTTACATGTCTGAGCTATTCAGGTCTTCTACACACCTTTTATTCTCGGTGGGTGCCCTTTGGAGTAATAGCTTGTTTAAGCTGCAATAAAATAACCAAATTAAAACAAGGACACAAGAATATGGGAGGCAAAATAAAGAGTCACCCAAATGAATGCCCACAGTCTTGTTGACACATTGGAAATACATGCCGTATCATTCTTTTAGCTGCTTCTACGTGTCTTGTATTTGTGCCTTGTGCAAACCATCTGTGGAATCCATGGCATCATGAAGGCAAACATTGAATAGTATCTCTGTTTTGGAAAGGGTTGTTGTGAACTGTGGTTTTCTTGTAAAAGCACCCGTTTGGCATAAATAGCATTGGTAAATGTTTCTACTGAGTGTGGTCAAGAGAAGTTTTTTGTGCCGAACTGTTTGAGCAAGAAAGCTCAAAGGGGGCTTGATGATAGAGCTACTGAACAAAGTCTGGCCCCTAAAAACCAATGAGTAGTCTACTGAACTGAAGCTAGGTGGCACAGTACATTTGCGGATATAACTGTGTGTTTACTGGGAATCAGACCCTTGACCTAAGGCTTGTTAGCACAGTGCTTTTCCAATTGAGCTACAGGAAAGAAAATATACAGTATCTAAACTCCTTTATACTTTTCTAGTGATCAAAAAGAGGATATTATAGTTTTTGCACATCAAATAAAGTAACTATTTAGAAACCAAAACTATGCAACTGACGTGGTTTTGGTTTCCATTTGCAACTGCTTTATTTGGAACCAATATAACTGTGCAAAAGCTATGTACAGCTGATGTTTAGGCGCATAAATCTGTCAGTAGCTCTCACGACAGCTTGTTTGCATAGTATTAAACACACTGGTAGAACTGGTATTGTCACAACAGAGGCATGCATGTTGTCGCTCCAGAGAATGTTTTTTTGCCATCTGAACAGAGTAAAGCCCTCCTCTAAGATGTACTTCTGGGTAAAGCATTTATAAAATCTGCCTGCAGTCTTTAAAACACGACAAACTCTCTTCCATCTCCAAATCTTCCTCTAGAGGGCCAAGCTGGTCTTCATTAGGGTTTTCAAAAGACTTTTACAAGAGAGGATAAAGAGCTCTAATGTCTCCTATAGGCAATATCTTTATAGCCATGTCTGCCCATCTCTAACACCCCCTTCCCATGGTGCTACATGGGCCCCACCTGAGTCAAAACTCAGGGAGATCAATGTCTTTAACACTCCTGGTCTCAGTACTTAATATTAAGTGCTTCATCCCAGCCGTGTGGCAGTCCTGAACCACCTCTTATGTTCAACCATACTTCTAAATAGTAACACCTGCTGAAAGCCACAAAGCTGCAGCCCAGGGACAACACACAAACAAAAGGGACAAAATGAAGGAGAGGCCGTCTCCTGGAGATGAAAGACAACAGCAAGGAGGGCCTTTCTTCTTTTGATGAAAACAAGAATCATGCGATGGAGACTAAAGAGCCTGCCATGTCATGGCTTCGTTCAAAAGCCACACCTGCTGTTTGCAGTGGCTGTCTCTCCACTCCCGCCGCACAGAGACGAAACAACGCTGCCGGAAAAAAGTTCAGAACTTCAAACAGTCGGCTGGTTTCTGCTCATGCCGCCACACCCGGCTTAAAAAAACACTGTTTTTGATGCCTATATGTAGTGCTGTTACAAGTAAAGACAGGTTATCACTGAACCCCAAAGCCTTATTTAACCCGGAGATGACACTGCTGATGAAATAATATTTATTGTTGTTTATTAAATTCATTCAATGGGACTGAATGATGTAAAATTGTTCTTTGTAATATGCTTATGTGATAAAATAATCACTTTCTTATCGGTTTGTAAATATGTTGGTGCTGCAGTCTTCAGATTACAGGTGCATTTTAGCAAATATCAATCCCTGCAACATATTAATTTACACAAACTGCAATAGTCTGATTACTGGACTCATTAAGACACCTGGATGACATTTTTTTGATGAACCCAAATAACCCCAATAAACCCATACAGAATAAGTGAGGATGTGGATTAATATTTCAATTTTGAAAGAAAGGCTAAATTCTTTATTTACTCACCCTTCATGTCACACCAACCCTGTATGACTTTCTTTATTCCTAGGAAAACATGGAATTTGAAGAACCTGGCCATTATTTTCATGTTAATGACAATGAATGAGGACTAGGGCTCATAGAAAACATCATAGAAATATCATAAAAGTAGCTGTGCACTACATTTAAAGTACTGTTAAAATAGTATGATGCCTTCATGTGAGGAAAAGACTGAAATTTAAGCCTTAATCACTAAAAACAGATATTCTGAGATTTATAGAAATTTGTGTTATATAAGTATGTCTGAAAAATGAATTAATTTTATGTTTCACTAAAAAATTTAAAATATTTCCCCCCAAATTTAATTTTTGAGTTAACCATTCCTTTAAATAATGCCACTAAAGACACCAAGCCAAAAATAACATAACATTCTGATGTACATTTTTTAAGAATATGGACAATCAGATGAAGATGCTAAGTGAATAAGAATGATTTAGGTGTGTGTACACTGTAAAAAAAAAGTTGGGCAAACTTAAAAGTTTAAGGCAACCAGCTTCAGCAGATTTTTGAGTTGTCTCAACTTCTTATTTTAAGTTTATACAACAAAACGTTGAGAAATTTCCTAAAAAATAAGTTGTAAAACTCAAAAATCTGCTGAAGAAGGTTGCCTTAAACTTTTAAGTTTGCCCAACTTTTTTTTTTTGTTGTTTACAGTGTATAGGCTTTATTTGGGTATGTCCACGTTTAGAAATGTCACATTATTTTTTGATAAATACACTAAAACCGACTGACAATGCATGCTTTGCGTTCCTTGCTTTTAGTAATTTATCATGCTATGAGCTGCAGCATGTAAATGGGATTACAATAGAGGTAACCATGTGGGCACGGGGTTAAGGGCCCATACCAAGAGGTATATTTAGCCTCCCATGTCCTTGCCCCCTCTGCTATGATCCTTCACTGGCTAGAGCTAACAAAGGGTCCTATTCACTTTGATACACAGACACACATACACACACACAGGTCTGTCCAATGAAAGCCACAAAGCCACAGCAGCCTTACTCAAAGCAGTGACAAAAAATGTTTTGATGGAGACATTCTTAGATGTCGATGTTGAAAATCAAAGATATAAGTCATAGCCTTGCACTTGCTGGTGCATTATGATGTATTCAGCGCTGTAGACATAAGGAACGCGTGCTACGGCCGTGTTCTGACCACATCAAGCACAGTTCATTTCAACAGTCAACAGACGTACAATGGAGGCAGACATCATCAAACAACAAGAGGCTGATTAACCGCTAAAGAATCAAACGCAGAGGCACAGGTGAGACACTTTACATAACAATCAAAAACTTGAGCCACATGTCAAAGGGGGCAAAAAGGTTAACGCATTTTCCAGGAAAAATGGAATTGAAACGTTTTTCCTGGTTCAAAAATTCCAGAATTTTGAGAAGGCAGGTGAGATATTTCAACTTCTTCCTTAGATTGGAAGTGGGTCAAATACTAACAAAAATTAAGGCCAGCGGCAGATCAGATACTAGCGATTATAGGACAAAATCTTGCGGCTCACACAAAGTTCATAAGTCTCCCAGGAATGCGATACTATGGAAACCACTCAGCTCCTTTGTCACCAAATGACGTGAGACCAGATGTACAACACATTTCGGCATGTCACCACTACAAAGGACTGTTAGACAACACACCTTCAAATGCTGATGTGTTAGACCCGTTGAGTTATTTGGACCCTGTGAGCTCCAGTATGTAATATTATGACGGTCAGAGGCTAGCATGCAGTAATTAACTGAAGCAGATGAAACTGGGATCTCCTTGTGGTTTCTGGAGGAGTTCTGCTTGCCTTTGGGGAGGGAAATTCATTTAGCTGAAGACTCACACTTTCAAACTGAAGTCAGTCTGGGATTGTAACTAGCCAACGAGCACTTACCAGCTATTTAAACCCCTTACTGGTTGCTAAACTGTCAACTGGTCAACCAACTGCAACCGATTTAGGCACCATGGGAGCTGTTCCTTCCTGAACACCCAAGAAAGGTTTACATTTTGGTTATGAGTTTTAAAATTCTCACTTCTCCCATTCGGTTAGTGTGCTTTGATTCTTTCTCTGTCTCATTCTGTTCTCTCCTGCATAGCTTTCAGTTTTTGTTCTGGTTCAACCATGTCAGCCATTGATGTCCCACCCAAACTTTTTTTTCTCTTTCCCCTTTTGATTCCTTTTTCATCCAGCACTACCTGCATGGAGCTGTGTAAAGAGAAGGGACAGAGGGAGGGGACACAGCGCTGACACATAAAACCCGCATTTCTCAGTTTTCAAATGTCTCATTGAGGCTCTCACAGGCTTTGATATTTTAAGTAGGTATCACAACAAAGGGGCAACAAATGGCTGGAAAGGTAATGCAGAATATTAAGGCAGCTAATGGCCCTGGCCCTCTGGAGCAGAGCTGGCCCAAAAGGAAAGCCCTGTCCCATGAGTCCTATTCGGTTTCTGAGGGGCGGACCCACCTGCCTGGCTGCTCCCTGCTACTGCCCTCTGCATGATAATCATTTGGACATTCTGGTCTGCTTACCATAGGACCACGAGACAACAAACTACACCGATACAGACTGTGCCGTACTTTTAGGTTATGAAGCCCTGACACACTCTCTATATTGGTTTTCTCTCCAGTGATGGCAGTCTTTTATTTGAAACATGTCCCTGAGGTCTGCAGTATTATAATTGTCCTAGATGGAACAGGTTTGATTTAATTCAAGTTATCAAATTACATTTTCTACTAAGAGTAGATGACTTTATTATCGTTATTATCAGGAGATACAACCTGATTTTGCGTCAGTTGTGCAAAGCAAACAAACTCGACTTACAATTGAGGATAAACAAGCAGTCGATTTTTACATTTTTTGAAGAGAATCTGATTACCTGCCCATCAAAAAGTCTCCATCAAGATATAAAAGCATTGTGGGTGTTTGCAAGGGTGTTCCTATGGTATTCTGGGTGGTAACTTACTAGCCCAAGTCAAAAGAGCCCACCTCCAGGTCTCTCCTTTAGCATAAGTCAAGAGAATGTTTGTCCATTTTATTGTCCGTTATGCCAAAGTTTAATATCTAAGGTTAGGAGTTTATTCAAATCCTTGAATATGAACCATAGTAATTATGATAAACATGACTAGTTACATCACAAGGGTGATCCTGGCTATACCTTGTCGCTTGAAATGTCCTGTCGTTGCAACTTAGGAACGTTTGACAATTGCATACAGCCCACAACAAATCTACTGTATACTTAACCCTTTAAGTAGTTCACCCAAAAATGAAAATTTTGTCATGATGTTGTTTCAAACTCATAAGAAAACACAAGTTAGAGATATTTTTTATTGAAACCTGAAAGGTTTCTGTCACTCAATTGAAATTCCAGGTAACCAAAACTTAAAAGATCCAAAAGGTTATAAAGGCGCCATAAAACAAATCCATATGAATCTAGAGGTTTAATCCAAGTCTTTTGAAGAAACATGGCCACTTTATATGATAAAGAGATTTCATTTAGGCTTTTATTCACATATAAACATGCATAGAGAGAATCACATATGGTAAACACGGAAGCTTGTCCAATGGCCAACAGTTTATGAAACATTATCACTGAAGAATGTCATACTAGTCCATACAACTTTATTTGTGTAGTGCACAGGTAGCTGGTTGACCAGCATGATCTTTAAGAAGATGCTGGTTGATTGAGGTTTGTCTTGCTTGGTGAGCTAGTTACGAAGCCAGGTAGAAATACTGACACTAGCATCTCAAAAATATGCTGGATCCATGCTATGCTGGGCTGTTTAGCAAGGTTAGCATTTTGTTTCTCACACCAAATGTAGTACATGTGCCACGTTGGACCTTTGAGGGTCACGTCTGGTTCTGCAGCTCCTACAGATCTCATTGTAACCTCATTATGATAGTTACTAGCTAAATGCCACCAGTTCCCAGAGACACTAATCAACACAAGACAAACATGGATGATGGCTCCTGCCGGCAAGCAACCCTTCATGGAGGTGTAGACGCTGCTCCAAGCTCAGTTTGATATGGGAATAGAGTCTTCAAACAGGATGTCCTGGACTTTATTGGGGTATGCTAAGCATTACAGCATCACACTTCCTCACTGGGAGTTTGAAAAAGGGATTAGTAGCATATGGCTCATTGAACAAGAGCTCTGCTTTTCATTAGCTAACCCCACCACCCAGCATCATCCAGCCCAGCAACTCAACTCATTTCTGTCTGTGAGAAAAAAAAAAAGCATTCCACATATGTGTGTGTGTGCATGTGTGAGAGGGTCTGTTTTGGTGAGGTGGGGGTCGAGTCATAGGAGGGAAATCTGGTTTTAGTTTATATTTTCATTCTTTTTCCAAAAGCAAATGTGTGATTTTGACGCCCAGAAGGTCCCATTGTTGATGTATGGGAATATTAAATACAATAAAATGGCATCGGGTTTTTCTTTAGGGCACTTTACACACTAATACCATTGTGACACAAAATGTCTTGTGGAAAACAAGTGTTTTTCTCTCACGGAGGACAAAGCACGTGAAAACGTTTCAACAAATATGGCCCTGAAGACTCTTTTGATGTCTAAGATTGAGGAAAACTGACACTGTTTGTATAAAGGACACACTCAAAAATGTACCCAAAAGCAATACCGAAAAGAATATAGAAAAGCACACATTTGCGTAGGGCTAGCAGCATAAGCTACAAGGCTAACAAGTTGTTGTGGTTGTGGTAAAGAAAGAAAAATAGAGCATTGTGCTGAAAGTAAGAGGCAGTCTCATACCATACAAAGGCTGCATCCCAGACTCTATTTTTGGGGTGAACCAACAACACTTAACCCTTCACCTTTGCTGATGTCGACAACGGTTCCCTGCCTCCTCTCAGTCTTAGTGTCACGCAAAGCGGAAAAGAGCAATAAGTAACGCCTCCTCCAACATGTCCGGCTCTACGTCTCTCTCTCTCTCGTGTCAAACTCTGTCATGACTGCACTGTCACATTTAATTACTCAAACATCCAGAGTACTCCACCACTCCACGAGGCATATGGGGGAATTACCCAGTGCTTGGTGACAAATAATTAATGAGATCTGGTGTTGGAAAACATTAGCATTCCTGTGGCTAACACTGCACAGAGTTCAATACCATTTCCAAAGCTATCGTAAAAGCTGATCCTTCAACCTTCGTGTGAGATTTGAAATGCTTAGAATTTGATCGGAATGAAACCTAATTTCCAGATTATTTAACTTCAACCATAATAGCAGCTAAAAACAACTAGCTTTTGCAATCTAATTCAAAATGGGTGGATTGTAAGTTAGCACACACAAACGCATACTCTAGGGTTACCACCCAGCATGTCAAAGGTATCAGAGGATTTTTAGCCCCCCTCCTTGCCTCGAAACCAGAGAGCAAGGCCACTGGCCTCTAGCTTTACAGTCTACAGCTCCATAACACCTGTTCTTAGTCCGACTGACAAACAATTGTGTCATTATTCACTGCCCAAAAAGACAGCTTGACTGTATCCCCGCCACAGCCAGCTCCCATGCCCTCAGCACCATTTAGGCCACAGCGAGATGACACCGGCTGAGTTTACCAGCTCTGTTTGTTTATTTAGTTGACTATAAAGTGTCTAGTTTTGCAAAGAGTTGTAGAATATAGAATCTACTTAGAATCAGGTACTTGTAATTGCTAAAGTTTGCACATATTTAGATACATGTTTGCATTCACATTTTGCCAATTTAATATTATGCAGTGCATTCAGAAGGCAGCCAGATATATTATTGTTCTCAACCTTTACTGTTCCAATCAAGATTACTGGAACTGTGGAAGTCTATAAATAAAAATTATATATATTTATAAACTGCAAACTATTTCAGGAGACACTTTTTCTCAAATAGCTTATTGATGGGACAATGCCCTGGAGCAACCAGGGGTTAAGTGCCGTGTCCAAGGGCAAAGTGGTGATCGGGCAGGAGGGGTAAGGGGTATGGCGTAGGTTGTCCCTGCCTGGGTTCATGGCCTCCTACCTGAATGCTACAAGAATAGTTTATTCACTTTTAGGCTGCTATCACATTTTACAGTAACTTATTTTTAGGTAATTAAGCACAGGATACTATTTTGCTAATAAATTAGCAAGTTATTGCAGCAGCATTAGCCATTCTTATAGGTTTGACAAGTGGCTATGTCTCCTACAAGAGTTCTAGGTCAAGTCTTTGTTAAAAAGTGAATTCAATGTTAATCCTAATCCCCCTCTTCAAAGCCAGCATTCAGGCCTGTACGGAGACAAAACCTCTGCTCTGCTGTTGCCCCTCGCTATGTGTCTGCATAGAGTGCATTTAACATTGCAACAAGTGATTAATGGTTCACAGGGTCTAGTGGGTTTTATATAAAATGCATAAATATATGCAGAATATTGAAGTAAAAATCGCTTTCTTATACTGTACTTCAAGATTCAGTCCTTTAATAGCTGATGCAACAACTATTTCAACAATTATTTCAAATCTGTAAAGTCTTATTGAGACACATAACTGATCATACAGTAATTGTTGTCCAGGAAGAAAAAACAACTCTGCACTCTTTAAAATAAAGGTTGTTTACTGGTTCCTTGAAGAACCTTTATCATCCATGGAACCTTTCCATTGCACAAAAGGTTCTTTATAGTGGAGAAAGTGCATTAGATGATGCAAAATGTTCTTTGCACTGTTTTTTTTTAAAGACCTGTTCTTTGGGGAACCCACAATGGTTCTTCTATGGCATCACTATGAAAACCCCCTTTTCAAACCTTTATTTTTTTTTAGAGTATATAGAGCAATTTGTGTATGATTTCAAATGTGTATTATGATACCAAGCTGCAAACAGCTTGGTATCATAATACAAAACCATATTTAAACAAAACTAAAACCATATTTAATGTAGCCTGGGTTGTAATTTCTTTTATCTTGCAGACTGGTTTCCAAGGACGAGGGCCTATTGCGCAATGCTAATGCTGATGGATGAATGAGTGCCAAAATACCATATAGAGACAGGCCTACCTTGTAGAAAAAAACAGCATATGCTGGTTAGGTATGCTTTGAAACATGGCTGCTGGTTTGAGCTGGTCTAAGATGGTCTTTAGATGGTCATGAGCTGGTTATAAACTGGTCATTAGCTGGTCATGAGCAAGATCCTGCTCAGGACCTGCTCATAACCCGCTTATAATCAGCTCATGACCAACTAAGGACTAGCTTAAACCAGCTCAACCCAGCTGCCATTCTGCAAAACATACCTAACCAGCAGCTTGTTTTTTCAACAGGGTATTTAGCCTATTTATTTGGGTTCTCTAACTATACATGATCATGCATTCACATTTATCATTTTTTAATCCACAATTTCTCCATAACCCTATATGAAACCCTATATGACCATGTAGCCCATTTTTGAGTCACGATCTACCAGTTCCACTGGTTTAGCTGTCATTAGCATGTGATTTGGCAATGTGTCCCACAGTCTATTTGTGAAATACGTTTAGGCCTTATGGATCAAAGGCTGCTACAACTATTTACCAGTGTCACGTGCTGGAGTTTGAACGTTGTGACCGGAAGAGGCCAAGGAATGGGCCAGTGCAAGGTCACAAGTCATTGCTCCACTGCACTCAGACCTGCCAGACTCTTGCAGTCAAGATGCCTAATGACACTATATGATCAGAAAACAAGGTAGCTTTTAACTAACATACAGTAGCTTACTGTGAGTTGAAATACACAACACTCTACAACTACTCACAATTAAAGAGATTTTTTAATATTTTTATTTGCAAATAAGAACATATTGAGAAAGAGGCGGGGAGAGAGATTACACCCCCCACATCTGCTGAACGTAAAGCAGTATATCCAGTTTCATGGTCATTACTGAGAGCCAAATTCTGCCTGGTTTGCACTGCAGTGTTTCATGATGCGACAATGGATGGAAGAAGAGTGAACAGTCTCATTCCTTGTTGAGGTTTAGAGGTTGTGTAAAACTGTGATTTGTCACTCATGTGTGGACAGATCCTGGAAACAGATGTGCAAAACCCAACCACCAGTCATTCATTCTTACCACCTCAATCCCCAACAAACACATTCATCTGAATTTGACCCTTGACAACATGCTACAGTGGCCCAGATTAACTCTGCCCTCTGACTGAACCAAAGTACTTTGCCTTTAACATCATTACACACTGTCTATAGCAGGGTTCCTCAAATCTTTCCCTGGAGGTCCAATCTGCTGCAGAGTTTAGCTCCAACCCTGATCAAACTCACCTACCTAATGATTTTCTAATGATCTTGAAGACTCTGATTAGCATGCTCAGGTGTGTTTGATTAGGGTTAGAGCTAAACTCTGCAGGAATGGTCCAGATTTGAGGACCCCTGGTCTATAGTATAGGCATATAGTATTCAGATTACATTTACATTTATGCATTTAGCAGACGCTTTTATCCAAAGCGACTTACATTGCATTCAAGTAACAGTTTTACATTTTATCAGCCCTTGCTTTCCCTGGGAATCGAACCCATGACCTTGGCGTTGCTAGCGCCATGCTCTACCATTTGAGCTACAGGAAAGCTGTAGCTTTCAAGCTGTAGCTTGTACAGCTTGTGCAGATTAACATTGTACAAGCACCTTTCTGTGACAATTCAGAATACAATAGCATCAGGTTACAAAAATATCTTACTCTGCAAGTAAACATTGACATTTATACTTGATTTGGCTCTCATTTTTGAGAAACAAATATTATTCAAATATATATTCATCTTTTTAGTTAATTAAAAATGCCATTTACAATGAATACACCTCTTCAATGATCATTATTATTTATGATTATTTATATATGATTATTATAAGTAAAAACCAACATGCATGAAAATATAGGAAACTAAAACATGAAAATAAGGAAAACAGGAAATTATTTAATGACTATTTTATGTGCCAAAGTTAGTAAGTAAAATGTCATGTGGTGTGACTCCTCAAAAACGGCTTGTAATAAATACTTTTTACTTTACCTAAAATAAATTTTAAAATAATAATTAAGATGTGCTCACTCATATTCAAGGTGCAAGGAAATTATGGTTACACCACATGACATTATTTAGAGTCATTACATTGATTTTTTTTTTTTTCTGAAAAATGTTTTTTGAAAGTCATGTTTGTAAGAATTTGGCACACGTGTTCAATTTTTAGATTTTTCCCATCATGGAGACTTGTTATGTCATTAGCCCAGTAGTGAATTACATAGTACACATGTCTATGTTCAAGTAGAATATTTCATTCATAATAGTGGGAAAAGCAGTCTGTTAGACCACATTACACCTGGTATTAACATCTGTTTCGGGTGATCCAATTACAAGTGGTCAGCCGAGACGGATTGTCATTTACACCTGGTATTAACAAGCATCTTAAATGCGTCTCCTGTGACCACTTGTGATCGGACTTCATTGAGGGGAGACTCTCTGATTCCATAACAACATCTTACCATGTCAATGTGTCGCTGAATGTTAATGTCAGGCATGCCAAAAATGCTCTGTGTAGTGTTGTGCATGTTAAGCCACAACTAACAAGAAGCATAAACATTACGGAGCCTTGCTGTCTTTTAGACCATTGAAAGACATCAGCAAACAATACCATGGTGTTAAGTGCTTTCAAGACAGGATTCTGTCAGCAGTCCAATTTCACATGCATGGGGACACGCTCATGCATTCTGATTAAGCTGGAAAACCACAAGAAATTAGATTAAGTACAGAGAAATCCATTTAACTATGCTTAGTGGCTGTTACCCCCAAGAAGATCTACTGGGACTGGCAACCATTATGAAAACATGGGTTGATCCTGGGGTGACAAGTGTGTGGTAGCTGCACGTGGCCCTCTTTGGGTCACCGTGGGCTCCGTCATCACTCTTGTGAGACTGCTCACTTATGTTAGCACAGGCAGAATCGTAAGTCTAGGGACTGAATCACATATGTGACCCTGGACCACAAAACCAGTTTTAAGTCGCACAGGTATATTTGTAGCAATATCCAACAATACATTGTATGGGTCAAAATTATCGATTTTTCTTTTATGCCACAAATCATTAGGATATTAAGAAAAGATCATGTTCCATGAATATATTTTGTAAATTAACTACCGTAAATATATCAAAACTTAATTTTTGATTAGTAATATGCATTGCTAAGAACTTAATTTGGACAACTTTAAAGGCGATTTTCTCAATATTTTGATTTTTTTGCTCCCTCAGATTCCAGATTTTCAAATAATTGTATCTCGGCCAAATATTGTCCTATTCTAACAAACAATCATACATCAATCGAAAGCTTATTTATTCAGCTTTCAGATGATGTATAAATCTCAATTTTAAAAAAAAATACCCTTATGACTGGTTTTGTGGTCCTGGGTCACATATCCATTTCTATCCCACCATATCAGTGTATTTATCAGCTTTTGATAAATATATAATCCATTTTAATGCATTTGTAGTTAAATACAAACCAATCCTAAATAAAGTGATGAAGCAAATAAAAATGAAAATGCTGCCATGATTTACTCGCCTCATGTCATTCCAAACCTGTATGATATACTTTCTTCTATGGAAAACAAACCATGATATTTTGAAGAATGTTGGGGTCCAAACAAAACTGAGGTCAATATACTTTCATTAGCTATGTTTACATGCACCCAAATAATCCATTAGTAATCAGATTGATGGCTCTTCGTGTAAACAACTCAACTGATTCGATAATGAGACATCTGTTTACATATGTTTTACTTTTTATAAACTTGCATATATTTATTTACATCTTATGAACTAGTAAGTGGAGGAGATTTAACATTTACTAAATATTTGCTAAAAAAAACAATTCTGACATATTTGTCAGCTTTACTTTTAGGTATGTCATCGAGTGCAAAAACGACAATTTAGCAACTTACTGTAGCTCTGTTGAATGCTCAGTTCTGAAGGTTTGTTTGGAATACATAAATACACATATAAACGAAAATGTGAATTGCATTGCCAATTTCAGAGTTCATATAAACATGAACTTTTAAGAATCTTAAATCAAACCGGATTTATTAAGACTGACAAAAATTAGTGCATGTAAACATACCTATTGTATGAACAATAAAAAAAATATGTTCATTTTGGCAGGCATTTTTGATTTAGTCAGTCTTTATCTTGAGACGAAAATGCTTAATAGTCTTAGTCACATTTTAGTCATTTGAGTCTTTCATAGTTTTAGTCTAGTTTTAGTCGACGGAAAGTCATTGCATTTTTTGTCAACCTTTAGTCATAACTTTGTCAAACTGCAGTTACCAACATTTATTTCAGTAGCTATTTTATATGTAGTATTCAAACAAAAATAGTCATTAATTCTTCTCTCTTTAGACCAAATAAATTAAGTATATGAGAAATTTGAATCAAGGATTGAATTTGGAAAAACTGGAATTCATTTTCATTTTTTGGTAGAAATACAAATTAAACTCATTTTTCAGATACAGTAGGTTTTCTTAACAAGTATACATTTATTTAACATCTTTTGTTGGTTAACATTGATGACACAGATAGGTATTTATTTAGGAACGCTGTCCCTTTAAGACAGAAGGTATGCATGTAATACTGGCAGGCATTGAGTTTTCACCCACCTGGTATATGCTCATTTAAGCCATAACCGACTGTATTTAAATGAGATACTCTACAGACATTTGGACTGCTGTGTGTGTATTTGAGCACTGAGAACTGATCGCGCGCAGTATGAGAACTGAAGAAGTGGAGCGTGCGTGCGCGCGCGCGCGAGAGAGAAGAGCACTTCTATCAGCGCGACTCCGCCTATCCCGCCTTCATAAACTTTAAGTTATTCGACAACGAATTGTGACTCCCGGGAAAACGGGACGTCTGGTCATCATGTCCCTAACCCTTCGGGTGCTGAGGCCATTGCTTCAGATCGTCCCGTCTCCTCTTGTTAATGAAGATGCGGCATACATTTCGTCAGTTTTTATCATCAGATATTAGTTTTAGCTCGTCAACGTCTAGTCTTAGTCACAGAAAAAAGGTTCGTTGACGATTATTTTCGTCGTCGTCTTCGTTAACGAAATTAACACTGGTTTGAGTAAATGCTGACCCTAATTTTCATGTTTGGTTGAACTATCCCTTTAACATATATTGTGATACCAGTTGTATGTGTGTGCGCACACAAGTATATTTAAGGAGGTATAGAGAAGAACAAAAGGTGTGTGAAAGTAAAAGCTCAGAGAGGGTCCATATAAATGTTGCCATGAAGTTTTGAAAAGGAGAAATGGGAACAATGCAGTTTGCAGCAAACACTCCTCTGCCATCCATCTTTTACACAATCAACATGGCCCTTTCACATGCACTGGCCCCTGCTGGGGACCCCATCCCCTCTGTCAATGGCCTTATATTTAAGGGAAATTAGGTGACATTGAGTTTCAAATGAGTCATCGACAGCTGCTTCGTCACTGTCGGTCTAAGCAGTGTGCTGTTCAGTGGTGGTGTGACATTGTTTTCCTGCTCCACTGGAGAGCGGGACAGAAAGAGCAGGAAGGGACGGTACTGTACCAGAAAGCGTAACTCAATAACAGCGCACAAAATCGATCGGTTTTGCCACATATAAACACAAAATCGCTTCGCATGTGTTTGTCGAAACGCGCATTTATGGCGAATGTAAAATGTGTTGATTGTTTTCATCGCTCAGCGAGCTCTCCCCCTCACACTCTGAGCACTCAGTGTGACAACCATTGATGCCTTATACAGTTACAGGCCACCACAATCATTTTACTGTTGGAAGGTGCAGAGAAATCCACTGTCCTCCCAAAAGGTATTTGAGACCTGCAGCTAAGAATCAAAGGGCTGCAGAGGTATAAGGAAGACCTATCTGGTTTCAAGACGAAGTGTGGGAGAGGAATAGAGAGAGAGAGTGTGAGAGAGAAATTAAAACATAGGGAGAGTGAGAGAAGTGCTGCTGGCAAATCACTTTGAGCCGTCATTGAGATTTATGAAAAGTGTGTGTCATGAGCTAGATGATCTGACTCTTGGGAACTGGAATCAGTATTAAGGGTGTTGCATTAAAATCAGTTCAAAGCAAATAAAAGTGTCCTTTGGCATGTTCAACCCTAACAGATAACTTGGGTGTGTCTTGACCACAGAAATCAATCCAACATTTCTGACATCTCGCAGGCTATGAAATGGAAAAGGTGCAATGAGGCGGTAAGGCCAGCATTTGTAAAATCGTCCCGTAAATCTCCCCTTCCAATGTTCTGCTGAAAAGCCGATGGCCGAGGATGTGATGTGGGGTTCTGTTAAGGGCTCTCTGGCAAAAAGAATAAGACAAATTCACATCAGTGAGCAGGAATGGTTAACATGCACAAGAAAATGCTTTGTATTAATAGGGTATTTAAAGGGGTTAACATTTTTTTCCCCAAACCAACCTGAGGTAATGAGGTATGAGAATAAAGTGGTTGCCAATTTGTTTGCAGTGCGTTGGGACTGTACGGGAGTTCTTTCTGAGCCCCTGACAAGCAGGTGAGATCAAAGTAAACCCGGACAAAAGGGGCTCAACAGTGATTTGTCAGGGGACGAGAGGCATTCCCGTCTGGCTCTAGCCAGGCCCTCAGATCACTAGCGCAAAAAAAAAGCATGCCATGAGAAAAAGTACAGCAGAAAAGGTTCAGAGGTCAGCTTGATTTGGTCGGGATTGTGGTACCTCCTTTTCTGCAAAGGAGCCGGAGAAAAAAAAAAGACTAGTGACTATTAAGCTTTGCTAAATGTCGTGGGGGAAAAAAAAATCTTGCACACTCCCAAAAATACATAAGTTATTCACTGATTCTATGCAGTTCCAAAAACTCTTCTGTTCAAAAAACATTTCAAACTTTTTTTGTGGGCAATACAGATCTTTTTTTATAGATTAAACTAATAGTTATTGCGGTTATATGTTCTTTAAAGCACCAGTACATAGTTTTAAGAAACAAATAAAAAGTTCAGAACATTGTTCGGAACCTAAAAGGCTTCTTCTATTGCATCAAGCTCTAAAGCCCTTTTTTGTTTTGCTTAGAAACTTTATTCACTCTAAAAGTCATATGTGTTAACATGCAAATTGAGTTACGTTCATTCAGTTCAAATTATTGTTTTACATCAAATAATCAACTGGATTAAATATAACAACAACATTCATTTTAAAGTATAGATCATTAGTGTACAGTATATCATTTTTTTATATATATTTGCATTTTATTTACTTTTGTGTAATAAATAAAGAAATATTTAGAGTAATGTTAAGCGTAATTTGCTTCATCCATTTGAACTGTGCTTTAAATGTTTCAACAACTGAGTGATAATCATGATTGACACTGGTCAATATATATTTTTTTGCAGATAAAACAGGTTAAATATTACAACATATTACCACGTGATCTAAAAATTCTGAAGCAGAAAGGATGTGTATAATCAGAAGGTGTATATTCCCATATTTTATTATATAACAATACGACTGGTGTCTAATGCATTTCATTTAGCAGTGACTTGTGTAGTTGTGTGCTATGTATCTCAAACGTTTATGTAATATCCCCATGTCTGTATTCTACAAATTCATGCCATAAATTCAACTCATGCCATAAATTAATGTGGAGTACAAAGAGTGCCGGCTGCACTTCCAGGGTGGGCTGTAACACTAATAGAAAACAGCCATTTTAAATGTTATGCATGAATTCACTGTGGTAATACAATTTTCTTTGTCAAAACTATTATTATAATACACACCCTCATTTCATTTCAAACAACTGAATTCAAAATGGTAAACGTACAGGAAATATTTTAACTTAACAAATACAGAAAGACAAAAAACATACATGAATATGAAATTTAGGACACCCCCTCCCTCCATTTCTTATCTATACAGTGTCTTATGTTGTCTCAGTCTTTTTGGTATTTCTGCTTAGCCCGATATTAAGCTTGTGTACATAGGCTATTATATGTTATTATATATCAAATTGAACAAGAAAACTACTTATTCTGATGATAATTCTATCGTTTAACATCTATTTATTTACACACACAATCCAATAATAAACTATCATGATAGCTCGTTTCTAATTGGTTAAACTGTTAGCGCAACATCTCATCCAATTTTCCAACAGTCCCCAATTTCCCTTTGTTTAATTTAAAAAGCAAAGGGTCGCGAAGAAGTTAAAGTGATAAATGAGGGCGTGATAAAGAAAACGACTTTAACATGGTACGATTTAACCGTTCAGCTTCAAAATAATCGGCAACATCCTGAGTGAACCCCCTCTCTCTCTCTCTCTCTCTCTCTCTCTCTATCATACTGATTATTACTGCTGGGCTTTGTGGGCGGCTGTGGGCCGTAATTAAAATACTTCCAGAAAGAAACAGCCGACCACATCAGAAATGCAACCCTCTGTCAGGATCAAACCACATCAAGAGCGTCTCTCTCAGAGATGGTCACCAGAGCGGCTCGTGATGTACATCAGTAGGCTCATATACTCTCCGTCTAGTCTGACACACACCGGCTCTGCAGCGACTAATAAGTTATTAGGAGCAGCTACCTGTTTTAAAACAGTGTGACAAACACTCAGGGACGCCAAGTCATGTATGAAAGAGAAGATGAATGAAGGGTGCCTTCCCACGAGGTTTTCTATAGCATGCGCTGCTGTTACGCCAAAGGGCAGGGAGATTTGTAGATGATGGTGCTAATTACGAGAATGGTAACCATAATGCGACCAAGATGGAAGCAATTTAGGCAGAAGTCATTTGCGTGTTACTCTTCCACCCACTAGCAGCACACACCAGGAGCTTGAGTGTAAGTGGCTGTAGTCGCACTTGCAGTCTGGTTCCTGAGAGAAGATGCATGTCAGCTACCGCAGTTTTAGTATGGCCTGCTAGATTAAGACACAAAGAAATGGTCGTGAAATAGGCTATGTTTGAGAGGGAATGGAATATGTAGCCTATTTTTTCTCTCTCCAAAATCAAGATAGAAACTTCGGGAAACGGCATTTTTGGATTTCTTCTTCTCAAATGCAGGGAAAAGTAGCAGCATGTTTTCTACGGAATGCAATGAATGGGAAAACAGGTCTTGATCGGTTTATTCATAGCCTATAAAATATTTGGAATGAATGATTGAAATGTAGCTGAATGATAATGGGCTGTCTACTGAAGGCATTCCGCATCAATGTAATATCGCATTAAATGTAAGGGGGGTTGGACGAGCCTGAATCATGGTTTGGTTCATATTTAAAAGAATACAATCGCTGTTAATTACTGTGCACCTAATAAGCAAACGAACCGCGTAAAACGATTTATTTTTCTTATACATGCATAACCCATGTCTCATCATGAACTTTTCCCGTTGCAAGTGACTTTTACAGATTTTTTTTCTAGCCGATTGTTCAGACTATTTTGTGTTGTCAGTCACTGCTTTATATTATGAGTCAGAAACATTCCATACATAAATGTGGATCATTGAAAGCCACGTGCGTATGTCTATGAATGTTAACATCACTGTCGGAAAGTGCCAACAGGCATGAAAAGAGAATCAATAGCGGCTCAATAGGCCAGTGTTCATGCTTAAATATAATTTTCGGATCTTTCAAAAGAAGCTAACTCTGCCCTTGGATGTCTCTCTCTTTGTGATGCGGTTTTCCGCTGTAAGCCACCGTGTGTAGTGCTGTGTAATTTTATCCACGCTGCAACCTCTTGGTTCACACAAGACTGATACCTTGCCTCCCCTTTTCCTTTGTATCAATTGGTCGGGGTTCGGGCTATTGTTGCAGGAGGGCTCTTTTATTTCTGTGCACACTGTCGATCAGCGAAATCTCACGATAGGCTCCCTGTGAAACCGACTGGCAGTTTTCTCCTCCTCGGTCAGATACAGTCTGCTTGGAGAGCAGAGTGGAACCCATGAGCACCAACGAGGCGAACCCATGCTGTTGCCACCAAGCCGGCTCTACCAGATGACCGCGACATTTTAAAGAGGGGACAGAAGGATACAGCACGTTTTGATTTGAATGTTCAGTTGACTGGATCACTGACAAATGATACTTCTTTGATGGGACCCCGTGTGCCAGCTCTTTCTATTCCAGCGAGATTTTGCCAACATCCCGCCATGCCACAATGGTTATAATTCTGCTCTTGTTGTTACTGAGCTCCTTGGATCCGAGTTTACAGGAATCTCTGGCTCCGAGGCTGACCAGGACCCCAAGGGCGCCTTGTGCCAGGGGCCAGGCGTGTGACCCAAGGCAGCGGCGAGATGCTGGTGGACGCGGCGGGGTTTACGAGCACCTCGGAGGAGCTCCAAGACGCAGGAAACTTTACTGCGCCACAAAATATCATTTGCAAATTCACCCGAACGGGAAAATAGACGGATCTCTTGATGAAAACAATCCTTTCAGTGAGTAAACCGTTCTCGCCTTTCATATTTGTGAATGTCAATTTCTGTGCGGTATGAGACTTGCGTAATTGTGCAAATCCTACATTGGAAAACATTGTGCGCTGACAGTATTCGGGAGGCGCCTTGCGCATTAAATAATTAACATCGAACAATAATTCACCCTGCCCGACTTATGTTAAGTTGACGAATATAAAACATTAAAATCAGCGTTCTTACCACAGTAAAATGAAGATTAAACTAACGATGAGAGCACTTTTGCGGACTGCACAACTTGTAGCTAAAAGCTAAAAATTAGGTCTTGAAAATAAAACAGCGAGTTAGAAAAAAAAAACTGTATTGCATTATTTTGTAACAAGATACATTTCAAATTACTTTTATTGTATAACTTACATCGTAAAGACAATTCTCTGACAAATTTCGTAGCCTACATTACAATCTTAAATGGTCGTTCTTTAAATTACAGCATTCGTTTATCTGTCTTAGTTTTCCAATTAGTCAAATCCGAGTGCCCATGGACAATTACCATATGAAAACATACAACAGACAGTTCAACATAATGACTTAGACAACGGATGTGTTTATCCAACGTAAAAGGATGATTATTCGAAACAGAAGAATGAGGAGAGCCATTAATCAGTGATGAATAAACATCCTCTTTAAGAGGCGTTTAGTGTCTGTATATCTAACCTGACAGCGTATGTTGTGTAGACTGTGACTCAATCAACGAAAAACTGAAGTAGAAATAAAATAACATTCAAAACAGCATATCCCACAATATTTACAATGAATCCTACTGAACAACACACATTCCTATGCCCAATTATTTAATATTAAACGTGGATGAGATTGTAGGTATAAAGCAAGTGGTTTAATTAAGTTAAAGACATAAATCAATCATTTTTATTTATAGAAAATAATTTTATATTAATTAATATTACAGTAAATAAACGTAACTATTTAATGCAGATTCTAACAGTTACGTCTATAATCATTAATTAATAATACAACTAATCGTTAAGTGAATAAAATTACGCTTTCAAACATGAGCTAAATCATGACAGGTTTGTGAAGACTGATGAACGACCTCGACTGACCTTGTATTGTATCCCACACATTTTTATGCTATTTGAAAAGCTATTGTAAATGACTTTCCTGCATTTCTAGCATGCGTACTAACTGCTTCGCTCTTTTAGGTATACTCGAGATCACAGCTGTGGATGTCGGTGTTGTGGCGATAAAAGGCTTGTTTTCTGGAAGATACCTGGCTATGAATGAGAAAGGTCGTCTGTATGCTTCAGTAAGTGTTATGTCACGTCGGAAAATCAAGTAGCTGAAATCTGCTAGCTGTGGGATCAGATAACAAGAAGGGCTATTTGAGGCTGTCGCCACATGGTGGTGTTTTTCATGCGGAACGAGTATGCCCACATGCTGCTAGATTACTGAGAGTTTGATTACTGAGCTTTGTTTCCCTCACTGGGGACCTTGTCACTGAAATTTCTGGTCAGAGGAGAGTGATAACCACATATGAGGTTCTTACTTTTGCCAGGTTACTGTGAGTGTTTGAGATGCTGGGAATTCAATTGTGCAGAGTTTGGAATCAGTTTAAATGTTGACTTTTCTACAAAATGGAGAGGACTTCTTGTTAAAGAAACATCTAACGTTTTTGTGGGTGCATTTTGTTCCAGGTCCAGTTATGAGTGTCAAAATAATGTAATAATATCTATTTTTAACCCTTTCAGGAAGTCTTCAACCGCGAGTGTGAGTTTCTGGAGCGCATTCACGAGCTAGGCTACAACACCTATGCATCACGGCACCATGCTACAACTCAGCCTCCACCAACAGGGTCAGGGGCAGGGGCCGGCAAGCGGCGTGCCAGTTCTAAGAGGCAGTGGTACGTGTCCATCAACGGGAAGGGCCGGCCCAGGAGGGGCTTTAAGACACGGAGCACGGACAAAGCTTCCCTCTTCCTGCCCCGTGTTCTGGACAACAAGGACCATGAGATGGTGCGCAAGCTCAGAGAGAGCCAGCGGCACCAGGCCGGCTCTCACAGAGCCCCTGTGGGTCAGGCAGAACGCAGAAGACGACGACACAGGGGCTCCAAGGGCCACAGCAGAAGGGCTGACATTTAACACTCTCTTGACACAGATGGAGAAGAGATCCAAAGCCACTGAGAGTACAACAGACCAAAGGAGTCACATGGAACAATTTTCTCAAGAAAGGATGATGTTGAAAAAAAAAACTTTGGGGGAATTATGTGGCAAGAAGGGCCGAGAATGAAGATAAACATCCTTTTGCTTTGTTTTTGCATTCGAAACACAAAGACAGTCCAGATAGGTTCATGTGACCAAATTTAACACTACTGAAAGTTTTGTCTTTTGCGTTGTTTTTTCATGTTCACACTTTTGTAAGTCTTTTCTGCTAACCCAGGTGAAAAAACGTACACTTCCATAATGTACTTAAAGTGCTCTATTTTCGCACACTAATTTTGTACTTAATATACTAAAAATGATTCTTTAGTACTTCTTAAGATAATCTTAAGAACATCCAAGTGTACTTAACTGTGCTATTTTGAGACACCATGAATATGAACTAAAATGTGCTTTTAACATGCTGTCTCTGTATTAAAAAAAATTATGTAGTTACCACTTTTTGTAATACATTTTTAGCACATTTTAGTTCATATTCATGGTGTCTCAAAATAGCAGTACACTTAGATGTTCTTAAGATTATTTTAAGAAGTACTAAAGAAGAATTTTTAGTATATTAATTACACAATTAGTGCATGAAAATAGAGCACTTTAAGTGTGGAAGTGTACTTTTTTCCACCAGGGAAAGACATGTAATTATTGTACATAGCTGTACAGTCATTTACTTTTTTATGTGAGCAAGATAACATAGAGTAAATGTTTGTAATCATAAATTAGGATGTTGTACAAGTGCTTGGCAATGCCTACGGCTTTTATAGGTGGTGTACAGACAAGCACTTTTTCCTTATTGAAGTATAAAGTAGAAAACAAAGATCCATACACATAAAACAGATGCTTTTTAACTTACATGTGATAGGCTACTGTTCTTAAACTGCAATCAGGAGTACTTTGTATATTACTAATGTAATACATATTTATTTTGTTTATATGTTTTTAAGTTATTGATGACATAGTTTCTACACTTCCAAATATCAAAGATTTTCTTCAGAAGAGATTAATAGTTGCATTGTTAGAATAACACTGTTATCTTTGAACAACTGAACAATACCGTAAGAGTAGACTCTTCAGTTTCCTATTTTTTAATACAATTTTGAGTCTAAATATATGTAATGACATCAGCTCTGAAGCATAGTTTTGATAAATGTCATATGTATTGAACACTGTAAGCTGAGTAATGCATTAAACAGCATTGTTTGACACTGAAAGCTAAACATCTGGAGGAATGTCACCAATAAATTATATGAAAATATATATATTTTTGTTTTATTGCTAAGCATACAGGATACAGTGGCATTTTGGACAAAAGACTAGAGTGAATGATCAATGATCTTTTATTTCGTTCCCACATGTATTCTCTGTTTCTAAAATAGCCTACATAATACATATTATGTGGAGCTTAATTAAAACTCTGACAGCTAAATGAATGGCAATGTCTGCAGATATATTCACCGCAACTGTGAAAGTGATCGCATAGGTATTGAAGTCTCTCAGGTCCAGCAAAAAGGGACTCTCTCTTGGGACCACCCCCCCTTTCTTCTTAACTGCCTCAAGTGACATCAACTAGAAGAAAATAATAAAAAATAAATATATGGGAGAAAAGTAAAACACAACCACTTTGTAAAATATACATATATAAGATTTTATTTATTATTTTAAAACGTACTTGCCGTAACAACCTGTGTTTCGCATGAAGAGCGGCTACTTGCAAGAACAGAGATCTGTGCTTTTGAAATCTATAGGAGAAAAAAAGACGTGTTATTCTATACTTCGCAGCTTCGAGAGCTTCCTGGCGGTCACAATGGCATATCTCTGGGGGAACCTGGGAAGCCGTGTCGCTTGAGACATTCTTCTTCCTTTTTCTAAACGACGAGAGCCTGTGATCTGAGAAACAAGGCAATCCCCGATGAAAAAATATGTCTTAGAAAGTGTAACGCGTTGTATAGTTTGTTATGAATGCCAAACTCTAATATTACTTAACAGGAATGCCGGAGATAAATGGAACTGTTTGAATGAACCTTTGTCTTGCCATCCTGATAGCTTATTTTTCACATAGCCATTCATACATAAATACATGGGAGGCGAGATCAAAGCTTTCCGCGATGTCAAATATGATATTCTATAATCACCATATTAATCAGAAACCGAGGAGTGCTTTCTTCCCTCTGGCCAATGAAAAAATAATGATAGCACCAGCTTTACGATACTTATCACAGATAAAACAAACAGTGGTTTGCTCTGAAAATTATGAGTAACATGATTCAAATTTACGATTTATTCTTCTAAAAATAAAAGTATTTGGATCCAAAAACAGTTGTATGAAGTCTGATATCATACAAAGTCTGAAAGCAAACCTTCCATTAACAACCCTTTACACTGTTTGACACTTAAAAAACACTTTTATTTGTGCATCACTGATTTAACTGATAACTGTTTACAGCCACCTCAAGAATACAGAAAAATAAATGAATAAAAATGTGACAATTGTTTGCTTATTTAAATATATAAATCGGAGGACCAGAAGACCTTACGATTAAAAAAAAAGGGTTACAAAAATATTTGAAGCCACTGGAATTACAAAACTCATTCTGTCCATCAAAATTCGCTGAACCTGTGAGCAATGTTTTTCATGCTCTTTGGTCGTAGCTCTAACTACCTATTTAGGCACACGACGCCCCTATTAGTTCAGTGGCGTATAACAAGTAAACAGAGACCCAGGGGTTAAGGTTCAGCGTCCCGATAGAGCGACTTCTGATGACCTGCCTTCAACAATGATGCGTCTGCCGCCATGTCGAGGGCATATAAGCGCTCATTAACCCTGCTGCCAAAAAACCCATAAGGCCATAAGATCGGGCTGTCGGGTCATGTTGAGATTACACCTCACGTGTAATTTCGAATGAGAACAGAAAGTGTACAAGTGCTAAAAAAAAGAAAGAATGAATATATAAATAAATATTATTTCCAGAATGATTGTAATGTTTTTAAATCTATTGATAATTAAATTACCCCACGAGTGCTTTCTCAGAAATTACTTAAAGCCATGCACTATAGTGAAAACCGCTCCAATTAAAATCACTGCGATTCAGTCTCATTCTTCTCCGGCCCGAGGGCCTCAAAGGGCTGCTCCTCGTGCCCATCTAATTGGTATCGTCAGGAATTCCTCAAGTATTGACCCAGCGGAGCCTGAGGGGTCTTTGTTCGTACAGACAGGCCTCCTACTGGCCATCTTTGTGGACCTTGTAGAGTTGCTGACCTCTGCACTAACATCACACCATATTGCTTCCAGCTTGACTGTTTTTTAAGTGATACATTTATTAATGCTGATAGCTTATCTGATAAAATGACAGAATCGACTGAGTGTCAAGCTGTAAAATGCTTCATATTTTAGACTAGGGTATTCTTCTGGAATATTACTACAAATACCATTATAATAGATTACATATGAGACGAAGAAAATGCTCTGTGCAAAGTAATGATTGAGATATAAGCACATGCTTTAAGAGCAGTGGAAATAAATTCCATTAACACACAGCAATTTTTTTTTTTTTTTATTTTTTTAAAAGCTAGTTGTAAACTTTACAGTAGCCTATAGGCCTAATTGTCTGGGCAAAATAAATCCTGGTTGAATTAGTCACACTAACACGATCTCAGGAAGGTTAATGCACTCCAACATCTCAGCAGTCTAAGATAGCAAATTCTTCTCTCACTGTATTTCCAGAAGTGTCCTATAGAGGGAAGCACTGACTTCTGTCCAGTTTCTGTGAAATCACACAACGTTATCAAAGGTTTGCTAGTGTTGTCCTCGCAATAAATGTAGAATCTGAAGGGCGGGTTGTCACTTCTGTGTTTGATAGGCCTATCAAGAAGTTGTTTGAGGTGTGCAATTAAAGAGCGGAAAAAGTTATTAACTTGAGAAGAGATATTAGAGGAGTTACAGGCCCTCTAAACACTTGCTCAGTAAATCCAGCACACTATAATAATATCACTGTATTACTGTGAGAACTCACAGTTATAAGAATTGTGCCTGATTTATTAAATCCTAGAGCACTGCAACTAATTCAGCTCACATATTACAAACAGTACAAGTCAGTTTCTCACGGCCCTTCATTACATATTCACGCCACTATTATATATATAAAAAAAAATCTAAAAACGATCTCTTTGTTTTAACCCCAAACTTTTTCAACCGAACATAATCGTCTCGTTTCCACACACATTTGAGAGGCGGATCTGAGGCGGTTGAGCGCGACTGCAGCACCATGGAGAGCGGCTGAGCGCCCTGTTATTATTAAATTCACTTCATTCCGCTGCTTGTATTCAAGTTGACACAGCTGTAAGAGGCTAGTTAAAATGTGTAGCATTTGTTTGTTGCTATTTCTATATCAACGGCAAACACTCGGTTTAAAATGTAACAATGCCTTTCATTTATAGGTATAAGGCGTTCATTATCGGTCAGCGACAGACTAAATTATGAAAGCATGGTGTGTGGGTCTAAATATAGCCTAACATCTGGTAAAGACCGTTTGAGTTTTTGTCATGATAATTCGGATAATTCAGCAGTGGCTATAAAGCATTACACGCCTTTTCGATTTGGGTATCCAAATGGGTCAAAAAACAACAGTCTGTTTGATCAGTGTCTGTGCCGCCAACATGTATAAAACCAGCCACACATTCTAAGATCAAATGAACCACTTGACAAACGACCCATTCCTGTGTGCAGAAGACCCCCATCAGCAAGCAACATTTAGTGACCCGTCAGAGCTCGGATGGGTGGGATCGCCTAGATACAGGTTAAGCAATTTGGGTAGGCTCTGTGTCTATAGATGGTATTCAACTCTCCTTTTTGAAGTTAAGAGATGAGAGTGCTCTGTCTGGAGGAAACGTTGTCATGCGAAACAAAGGGGGGGGGGGGGGGGGGGGGGAGTTATGGCAAGGGAACTTTTTGTTTGTTTGCCATAATGATTTGTATAAACAAATCAGCCCCAGAGAAGCATATATCGGCCCATATACTTTTAAATCAACAGGCCTACCTTATTTGATTAATGAAGTTTTGGACATTTTACCACTCCCTCAAAATACAAATACATTGGGGTGGATAACAAATGACAAATGAACAATTTTTATTTTATTTTCTTTCATTATAGTTTGTTCCTAATATTGTTAATGTTATGTAAAAATAAATGTGCATCAAAGTCAAAATGTTTAAAAAATAAATAAATAAATGAAAAATAAATAAAATAAAATAATAAAATAAAACTGTTAAAAATTAAGTAAAAATGATAAATTCGTATGGTGCCCCCAAAATGCATTTATACATTTTTGGACACACCTAAAGCTAAATAACAAAATATCTGCAAATAAATGATTTTAGAGTTAAATACTTCGAACCAACTTCTGCAAAGCGAATTTTTGAGAATACGTGAAGTAAGTGCAGAGTTTTAGGCATTTTTAATGTTTATTGAGATGGCCAGAATGTGAATAAAGTGATTATTATTATTTATTTATTTTTACTTTTTTTGGACCAGAAGTGCCTTGGATTCTTCTCTTTTTTTGTAATACATGAAGTAAGTTTACCGCAAGTTCACACGGGTGTCCTAACAGAGTAATTAACAAACACCTGTCTTAATTTTAAACATTAAATCTATTGTTTAATTATTTGAACATGTAACGCGAATTATTCACTTTCACCATGTGTGGTAAAAGTATCCAAATACTTTTGTACGCCACTGTGTCGTGAACAGGCAAATTTACTAACTGTCCTTGAAGAGGAACTTGTTTGTTTGTCAACAAAAACATGCACATAAAAGAGTCCTTCTCCTATAAACGGATGTGTAATTAAACCCTCTGCGTAATTTGCTCCAATATAGTAAATACACCCTCGAGTATTCATTCAGCCTGAGCATTCGATGCGTTAAAGAGGTGTTCATTCTGGGCGGACTATCCTTACGAAAGCCTCTATCAATAGTAACGCAAATTACAATCTTTTGAGGTTTCAAGTAGGTGTCTTACTTTTATGTTGATAAGTGTTTTCACCACCCCCCCCCCCCCCCATACCATGGTCTTTCCGTCTTACGTCGCATCCTCTACACTAGCAGCAGGGAGCGCGCATTACCCGGGGCCGCGGAGAGAGCTTGACTCACAGTGTGATGTTTCCAGCGGTTTACACGTCCCCCCCGCAATGCTCTGACGCACAACATTCACAACTACACACTCGTAAGAGGTCAGCTGCAGCATTGTCAGGCTGAATTATCTAGCGGTCTTTACGCTGTCAGAGGGATGTGCAAAAGCTCCTTCACAGACTTCAGAAATGATGTTTGCACATCAACGTCTGTGTCATTTTCATAACAATTTATGTCATTATAAGCATACCATTTCCTTATTTTCTTTTTCCAGAGTATTGTTCTTTCGCGGAACAGGGCCGCTGTTTTCTCGAATTTGTATTTGCAGTTCGTTCGGATTCGACTTTTGTTTTTTTCCTGTTATTGTTAGAACGGTCTCCTGCCTGACACTGCAGTCTGTTCACGATGTGATTTCCGATACATCCTCCCATACATCAATTATTTGATTTCTGTCCGATTAGAAAGGAAGCCTACACAAAGACTCAACTATATATAAAGCGAATTGTTGAGGGATTTTGCAAAGCGCATAGCCTACACTAAACTTAATTCCACGAATTTTATATAAAATATTTTATTTAAAAAATACTTTTCAGTAACGACAAAAAGCCATGGCACTTTCCACCTGCCGCCAAATAGACCTTTTGCGAAAAGAAATATAGTTGCCGAACACGGGTAACCATAGCAACGGATCATTATCGCTGGATACATTCTGCAAAAAAAGTAGTAGGCTACCATCATTTGTCACTTTATAACACACTCTTATATTACTGAAGGTAGTTAAGAAAATTGTAATTATTTATTATAGGCGCATCAAAGCAATAATGCGCGAGATGACCATTAACAGCTTCTTGCGTTGAAAGTCATTCGGACGCATATTTGAGACTGATAAAGACATTATTCCCATAGACAAAGGCATTGCACTGTCAAAGTTAACGAATGTTGTTTTACTGTAAGGGATCGGTTATGACGTGTGCCTCTCTCACTCGCACGCGCGCTGTAGTCTCACTGCCCACGGCATGGACGTGCGCACATTATAAGGAATCAGTGTGCTCAGAGTGGCGCAGAAGGCTGCTCCGTCATGCACTAGGTAGTGTGTGATGTAATTTCGCTGCAGATATAAATATCGTCGGCAAGGGAAAAGTAGCATGGCTGAGCGAGGCTAGAATTGACGGTCAACAATTTCCAACTTTTGTGTGAATACAAAACAGCTTGAACACCAGTCTGAAGTGTAGTGTCTTGAGGAAACCCACTGAGCGCGACTTCATGCCGCTCACTAGGGTTGGCCGAAGCTCTGTCTGTGAGTAAGCCGTTTTGTGCGTCTTTTTGGCTGCCGACACAAATACAGAGAAAGACGTTAGTTTGGTGTCTTCAACTCTTTCAGACGCTCACGTACCGCTCAGAAGGATGAGTGTCCATTCGGCCCTATTACCAATGCTGGTCTTGGGGCTTATGACAAGCTCAGTGCGCTGCGCTCCGCTGCCCGGTGGGCAGAACGGACCCGTGGAGCGACGCTGGGAGACCCTCTACTCGCGTTCTCTAGCCAGAATCCCCGGGGAAAAAAGAGATATCAGCCGGGACAGTGATTATCTCACGGGCATTAAAAGACTGCGACGTCTCTACTGCAATGTTGGCATCGGGTTTCATCTCCAAGTACTACCGGACGGTAGAATTACCGGCGTGCACAACGAAAACCGTTACAGTAAGTTTCATCTGTTATTTGTACTTATGCATGCTGGATCGGCTGTTGGATTTGAAACTGTCACCCAAATGAAATTGAATTACGAAAAATAATTAGCTTACAGAATTGAGAAAAGTAAACAAATCCTTTATAAACACAAATAACGCGCAGTGGCTGTTATTCAGTAAAAATAATTGTAATAAAACACGAATTCAAATCATGCCATGTTTGATAACATCAACAAAGCCTGTTGTAGCGCTTCCATTTCCATTTCCCGAGTCAAGTCAGGTGTGGTATAGTGCACCAGCATCTGGCATCCTGCGTTACGCACGCAACAGGTCTCTGTAACCAGAGCAGGACAGGAACCGGGCCAAAATCCCAAGCCTAAAGTTAGGAGCGAGATAAACTCATCCTTTACGGTAGATTAACCCTTCACTCTTTTAAAAAATAAAGGTTCTTCAGTGATTCTTTGGTTCAGACTTTCTTATCATGAAGAACCATTTTGGCTGTATAGGTTCTTGAGTTGCTGTATGCTTCTTTAGAGAACGTTCAGTCTATTACACACCAGTACAGGTGGTTTTCTAAAGAACTACAGATTAAATTGTTTTGGAATTTAATTAAAATATTCAAAACATTTCTGAGACCATAACTTTAAGAATTTCAACCTAATGTAAATTCAAGGCAAATGCAATATATAACAGGCGTTCTAAACTGACGCACTTCATATGTTTCTAGAACAAACTCAAGACGTATAGGCTACTGGTTATGTTTGTCAACATTCATCACAGACTAAACAAACAGTAGTTATTTTATCATTAAATGAGAAACATTGTTACAAGTTTTCCTTAGACTCTTCTAAAGTGGTCAACGATCTGATAATAAAAATGTCAATCAAAGCTTCCATTTAATAAAACATTGATGGTGATTCATTGGGGAAAGACGTGGTTTAAAATAAAGCAGAAGTCATTTAAAGATACATCTTAGTGGTTTTACAGAGAAAGAATATATGCGATATTACGTTTGGGAAATTTGAAGAGGCGGAAAGTGTCATTTCCTTCAAAAAAGGATGCTCCGGCAACTTAAACGTAAACACATGCAATTTTTAGAAAGGCAGTCATGGTTGGGAGTTGCCAGACAGGGCTAAAGATATAAGCCAAACAAGGTCATTTATTTTCTTTGTTGTGTGTTTAAGGTCTTCTTGAGATATCTCCGGCAGAGAGGGGAGTTGTGACACTGTTTGGCGTCCGGAGCGGGCTATTCGTGGCCATGAACAGCAAAGGGAAGCTTTTCGGATCTGTGAGTATGAAATGATTTACAACGGGTTTCCGCCCGTGAATGTTCTTATCAGAGCTCGATGACATATCACCCTGTACTTGAGATGTATCCCCTCACCACCGACCTCCCCCCTCCCCGTCCCACAGTCTCCGACAGCGTTACATTGTTGAACTCAGTTGTGGCGTGCTTCCAGTGACTAGTGGTGTTTTCATTGTGGGACGGACAAACCCAGGAACGGTAGCGCAGTAGATCATTCGGACTACGCATTCCATTCTTAGCATTGCCAGCCAACACATGCACCTACTGTCCTTCCCAGTCAGAGTAAAGATGAACTGGCCAAAGAGGACCACCCAAACACCATACTGCTACCCTCTCCGATTTCTTCACGCATAGACTGACCAAGACCCCCAAAACACCTACACGTTTCTATGACCAAGAAATCGCGTTTTTGATGATAGATGTCATTTTCAGGGGCGTAGAATTAGGGGGGGGGGGGGGGGGGACGCTAGGGACGTGTCCCTACCAATATCCAGCCACTACCAAACGTTCCCTAGCAATATTTTGATCAAATAATTAAATATATCTATATGTTTTTGTAATTTCAGACGCATCTGAAACGTCATATCATTGATATTACCTAACAAGTTAAAGTAAAAACTGCGCGCTCTCAAGGACGCGCATTTAATACTGTGCAGAATGTAGTCGCACACCGGACGAGAAGCGCAGCCGCGTTTAGAACTCACAGGTATTGCACCCAATTCAAGACAGCAGTCTAAAACAGTTCATATAAAAGCCCACTTCAAGAAATGAACAAAGTTGCATCGATGAGTTTGAAGTGGTGTTTGTTTGACAAAACAGAGCAAACGAAAGAGAAAGTGCATCTATGACTATTATTAGCTCCCTATAAAGCATACGGACAGAAAGACAAAGGTTGTGCGGAAAGATAACAATCTTCCAGCATAGGATAAAGTCATGAACATCAACACTAATTTGGGACAAATATAATGTTTTTTTTTGTAAACTATGTAAGTGGCACTCTGTGGTGCAGCAGGATTTGGAACAGCACCCTGAGTCGCCGCGGACAGTCTTTAATGAATGTTGTTCAACTGAATGTACAAATCAAACTGTTAGCTGAAATATCCACAAAATAAAAAAACAACACTGATATAAGAGCGTGCAGTTTATCTGTCAATCAGATGTGCACCAGTTTCGTTACTACAGCAACAGCAGAGTATTCTTTCAGAATCATCCTGGGTCCAATTCGATTAATATTAAAATAAAGTGATGAGTGATTAAAGGGATAGTTCACCCAAAAATGAAAATTCTGTCATCATTTACTCACCCTCAAGTAGTTCCAAACCTGTATGAATGTCTTTGTTCTGCTGAACACAAAGAAAGATATTTTGAAGTAAGTTTGTAACCAGGCTGTTTTGGGGCATCATTGACTTCCATAGTAGGAAAAAAAATACTATGGAAGTCAATGGTGCCCCAGAACTGCTCTGTTTCCCACATTCTTCAGAATATCTTCCTTTGTGTTCAGCAGAACAAAGACATTCAAACTACTTTTGGAACTACTTGAGGGTGAGTAAATGATGACAGAATTTTCATTTTTGGGTGAACTATCCCTTTAAGACACCCAGCGCTCTGATGCTGATGTTGTTGGTTCACAAAATCATAATTGTGTAATTATTGTCTGTTAAACATACTATTTAAAATAAAAATAAAAGAGAGAGAGGGAGGAGGGGGGGGGGGGGGGGGGTTATGTCCCCACCAATGTCGAAAGCAAACCTACGCCCTTGGTCATTTTAAACTAGTCAGGCCAAGCCATGGTTCTATTAACTTTGGTTGTCCCTCACAAAACAATCATGAGGACAGATCAAAGCTGTAGATTATAAAATATGATAGACAAGTTTCTTCTGTTTGCTCCATAAAATTCATTGCTGTAAAAAGAACGTAGCTATAGGCTATTATTTAATCAAATTGCCGATGATAAGCCTATATGTTATGACTCATGAGACGGTCTAATGAAATGTCAATGAAAATAATAATTGCTATGTCCCTTTTTTTATTGCAGATGCAGTTCACAGATGAATGCTAAAATAATAATTTCTATGTTCTTTTTATTGTAGATGCAGTACACAGATGAATGCTAAAATAATAATTTCCATGTTCTTTTTTTATTGTAGATGCAGTACACAGATGAATGCAAGTTCAGAGAAAAGCTCCTTGCAAATAATTACAATGCGTACGAATCGCTGGCACATCCCGGGATGTACATCGGACTGAGTAAGACTGGCAAAACTAAAAAAGGAAATCGAGTATCGACATCCATGACGGTGACACATTTCTTGCCTAGAATTTGAGCTCATTTGGAGGGGCGCAAGGCGGAGGAACGAAGATGCACTTTCTACAGAAGTTACATGTGAGGTTAAGTGTATCGTGTCATGTATGTAAATATTAGAATATTTATATCTGTTGATTTTATATTCATCACAACGTCCTCTTTCCGAGGTGGAAGACAACAATTAATTTATTTGTTATTTGTTAATTTATCCTCATTGCTGCTACCACGTGTTCATATACAAGTGAAATTCCTTCAATGTACATTTTGTTTTTGCACTGTTTGTGTTGTTCTAAAGCAACGGTTTTGGAGAGGTAGTCAGTGTAGACGCCACATTTATTTTCTCGTGAATGAAAACAAGGTTTCTAATTTTCAGAACAAATGGTGCACAGTCATTGGGAAGGCTTTGGAAAGACGCATTTCAATTTTGCATCTGCTGAAGAGAAACACTATCCGTCGCAGCCCCATTTTCAATCACGAAAAATTAAATATGGCATCTACGCTGACTAAGGTCCTTCGTTGGAAAGAATATGTAAGTCTTAGGTCAAGCCTCCAATCGTTAAGGTGTATCGACCCCCATGGTATTAGCACTGGAGCAATTGTCCAATGTCTGAGCTCCTTTGTGCGGAGCTCGGATCTAACTGAAGCAGTATCGGCTTACTCTAGCTTACTGAAGTTCTACCCCTTCAAATCTGTTTTTAGCTCTGCCGGGGGGTTGAACTTTGAACTTATCTGCAGTCAATCTTTGTCACATCTCTAAGGCTCTGGATAGAGAGAAGTAGCTTCTTTAACATACATACATTAATTAAAAAATTAAAAGGCATTGCAGTGCAGATACTGTACCCTGAGCCCTTTTAAAGAGACATACTGTACAAAGCCAAGTTCAAGTCAGTCTTTGCTGGGTGTCTGGGGGGAAATCAGTCATGTTAAAGATCAGTATTTTTCTATGGTGGTAACACAGAAACAAAGAAATGACAGTGTTGTGTGTAAGTGAACGAAGAGTTAAGGTAAAAACAACTTCCACAGTGAGTTAGGAGGCCTATTGCCCAATTATTATTTTTTTTTGTCGTTTTCTACCTCATGCAGTTTCCAACTGACAGTTTCCTACTTTGAAAATCAGCTGACATAGAATGTTTAGTTCTAAGTTGCTCTTCTGAGTCTTCTGAGGCTACTGCTACTCTGTGAAGTTCTGGTGGCCATTGCGTCCTAGTTGCGCCTTGTCACGTTTGAGCTATCTTTACCCTGTGATTTACTTTTAGAAAGGATAATCATGTTGGAAATATTTGCAGACAGCTGTTAGACTATACTATATGCTCAACCAGTAACCCTATATTTTTCTTTATATATTTTGTAAATGCAATATGGTGCAAACTGAGCTTCATGGCACTGAGAAGCTGCTTTAAACATGGTATATGATGTTAGTAAAATAAATATTAAGATATGATGCATTCATGCAGGGATAAACAAGCTTTCCATCTTGAACATTTAAAAACACATATTCGAGAGATTATCTTTAAAAAAGCATTCCTTATTTTCATCGAAATGGCCTGCAGGTACACTTAATTGAAATAAACTATAAATGTACCTGAGTGTAAACTAAACTGAAAATGGATGGGCTTCAAGAAGCTTTAAAGAAAGCATTAAAGGACAATTTTGAAGCTAAACTGACCGATTGACCTCAAAAGCATGAACACATTCACATGGTTTTATTTAGTGTAATCTCAAAGCCGTGGTATTTCAGTCGTTACGTGTCTAAATTTGCCATTTGTTTCTTACCATGCCCTGCCTGGATGTGCACATCAATCAGTTTCACTTGATGACTCTGAGCTACCTGAGGGAGGGTTGTCCGTGTTTCTCTTTTACACAGCTGTGCCAAACCTCTTTCCAAATGGACATGATTTGCATCAGTGTGGATGTTGTTTACAATAGACCGAATGGCCACTGAAGGCAAATTGTCCCTCTGACCCTCATTAAAATGTAGAACTGACACAAAGCATTGGTCTTGATTTGTTTAACCAAAAAATGCAATATCAACAGGCATGACCTAGTAGCCTGAGATTAGTGAAAACAGAACATCCTCGTCTTTCAATACAACAATGTTTTTTTAATGTGTTTATGAACAGGGATATATGTGGTGTATTAAAATAAACTATATACCATTTCTCTGTCAGTTCCCATACAGTTGTGTTTGCATCCATGGCAGAGCTCTAGTAAACGGGCTGACGTCTGAGTCCTGTAGTAGTGCGCTCTGAATCCTGTTTTACCTAATATTGTCTGTAGTTTTATACAGGTCTTGTTAAATATTGTGATGTATGTGCTGTGCACATGATGATACCCTAACTTAAATGGAAGTTAATAAATATGTAAATCATACTGGTCTGAGTGTTTTTAATTCTTCCTACAAAAGCACATGAAGGTTCAATGAAACCGACAGCTGTGGTGCAGGCACAAAACACGTAAAACTAGAATATCTCCCAACATAACTATAGAAAGGGGCCTTTCCCTGGTGAAGCTAAAAATACGCTCACAGACTTGTGTCACTAGACTATGCGGGCCCGCCTGGAGTGCTGTGCCTGATATTTCTACAAGGACAGCACTGCCAAGACACTCTACTGCTGTTATTTAACTTGCCAAGGCCCAGTTTACAGATTGGGTGGTTTTGCCATCCACAAAGCCAAGCGGTCACTCCTGGGAGTGGAAACCTCTCTTTCAACTTCTGTGAACGTTTCCAAAGGTTCAGAGGAGGACTCCACTGCAGCCCTTCCAGGCATGCGGTTCCATGAAAGGGGACCCCGTTTAAAGTGGTGTGGGCCCTTCCTTTTTCTGTGTGCTGACTAATGAGCAGATATGTCAGACTGGCCTTTGTGAGGCCACGATTGGCTTTTACTCTAGATCAACTGCCAATGCTATTGTCTTTCTTTAGTACAATCCACAAACTGACATTTTATGCAAAGAGAGTTATGCATTTCCATGTTGTATGGCACGTAAGTGTAGGATAACAAAAGGAGACATGAATGACAAAGGACAATCCGCATCCACCCAAACATCCATTTAGTTGTCTTTTATCTGTAACAATAAATGATGATCTATCACTTATTTATTTATTTGTTTGTTTATTTATTTATTTTTATTTTATTTTGAACAGTTAAAAAGATACTTACATTCACATTCAACAGGTGAGGGTGGCAAAAAAAAGTTCACGATAAAAAACAAAACAAAAAAAAAAAACAGAGAAAATTTAAATTAAAATACATTCCAAATTCAAGTTGGAATTCAGGTTGGTTACTTATAGTAAAAAAACACACATTTATAACATGTTTAAATTTAATAACTTAAAAAATGTCATGTGGTGTAATCATCAAGTAAAAAACATTAACATAACTTTCCTTACACCTTGAATAAATGTGCATACATATTCGATATTATTTTCAAAAAATATCTATTTTTCAGGTAAAAAAGTATTTTTAGAAATATAATGAATTATTAATATATAAATATACGTTTTTGGGAAGTGGAACCACATGACATTTTATACCTGAATTAACTGTGACTTGTCACAAAAAGTCAGATTATCTTATATTTGATCAGTACATTTTTCTGAATGTTGGCTGCACTACATGCCTTTGATTTTGTGGACAAAAACCTTATTTAATGAAACTTTATATATATATATAAAATTATGATATAAGAACAGTTCATCTTTTTCTCTTTATACCCCTTCAAAAACACCAAAATTGATTTAGTTAATTTAATTCATAAATTAAAAGCATGCTCATAATAGAAGAGGTATATTCAGGTCATCGTACGTATAAATTGCTTGCGTAATGTACTTTTGAATAAATCTGACATCATGCCATTGATCCTTACTTTACAATACACAGTCTGCACTCAGTATATTCAAATAAACCTATCACTTTAAAGCAGGACAGGCGAAGTGAGACAGGTGTGGTCACTTAATACACATGTATTCCTGGCCATGAGCTGGGGCTAAATGGAGCCCTATCATTGCCCAGAAGAATGACAACTTTTTGCTCCAATAAACTTAGTCTGCCATGTATGAGGGTTGTAAAGGCCCTCCTAAAAATAGTTTCTCTTCACCGCCTATCTGCGTCAGTTTCATTGTCTGTCAACCAAATAAACATCCATCCACCTCTCAAGTGCTTCTTCTCCATTAAGTTGTTTGGCCCAAAACTGTCTTTATAGCATAACAGGCCTTTCAAGTTCTCAAGAGCACAAAGACTTCACAAGACGGGCCAATGGCCTAACAGCTTACAACAATGTGTTCACTAACAGAACGTATATTGAGAGTAATTCACTTGCTGATGCTCTGGCAGCCAGGTGGCGGCTTTAAGCTGAAGGGAGGAGAAGGAAGCAGAGGAGGAAGGTGGAACGAGACACTTTGGCTGCTTTAGCATTGTCTGTGGTCATGCGTATGGCCCATCCTTCTGTAAGAACAGAGAGGCTGTGACACATGTAGAGCTCTTCATGGGCAAGTCAAAACCACTTATGTTACAAATAACACATTACTTGACCTCAGGCAATACACGTCTAACAATACAGTCAATCACAGACAAATACACTCCCATTCAAAAGTTTGGGGTTGGTAAGATGGTTTTTGAAAGTTTATTATGTTCAGTGTATTTGAACATAAGATCTTAGCTTATGATTATATATTTAGTAAAAAGTAATATTGTGAAATATTATTACAATTTGAAATAATGGTTTTCTATTTTAATAATGTCATTTATTCCTGAATTTTCAGCAGCAGCAGCCATTACCTGACATGATCATTCAGAAATCATTTTGACATGATGATTTGGTGCTCAAGAAACATTTCTTACTTATCAATGTTGAAAACAGTTGTGCTTCTTAATATTTTTGTATAAACCGACATACATATTTTTTTGATGAATAGAAAGTTCAAATGAACAGCATTTATTTGAAATAGAAATCCTTTATAACATTATAAAATGTCTTCACTGTAACTTTTGATCAGTTTAATACATATTTGTTAAATATTAGATATATATAGATAGACGGACAGACAGAGAGATAGATAGATAGATAGATAGATAGATAGATAGATTTTTTTGCTAGTAACACATTTTTATAGGATTATTTGATGAAAAAAAAAGTTAAAAAACAGCATTTATTTAAAATAGAAATATTTTGTAACATTATACATCATATATATACAGTCATGGCCAAAAATATTGGCACCCTTGGTAAATATGATCAAAGAAGGCTGTGAAAATGTATCTGCATTGTTAATCCTTTTGATCTTTTATAAAAAAAAATCACAAAAATCTAACCTTTCATTGGATAATAAGAATTTAAAATATCATATCAATATCATTATGAAATAAATGTTTTTCTCTAATACACATTGGCCACAATTAACGGCACCCTTTTATTCAATACTTTTTGAAACCTCCATTTGCCAGTTTAACAGCTCTAAATTTTCTCCTCTAATGCCTGATGAGGTTAGAGAACACCTGACAAGAGATCAGAGACCATTCCTTCATCCAGAATCTCTCCAGATCCTTCAGATTCACAGCTCCATGATGGAGAGTCTTTAGCCACTCAAACTCTCCTCCTCACCGTGCATTAGGACGATATAGACACACGTCCTCTTCCAGGCAGTTTCGTAACATTTTATGTTTATTGGAAATTCTTAATTATTGCCCTGATGGTGGAAATGGGAATTTTCACAGCTCTGGCTCTTTTCTTAAAGCCACTTCACTAATTTGTGAAGCTCAATTATCTTTTGCTGCACATCAGAAATATATTCTTTGATCTTTCTCATTGTGATGGATGATTAAGGGAATTTGGGCTTTGTTTTCCCTCCTATTTATATTTCTGTGAAACAGGAAGCCATGGCTGGATAATTTCATGTTCATAATCACCCTGGAGTGCTCAAAATTGTGAATATGAATGGGAATATACTTCAGAGATATTTTACTCATAAGAATGTCTAGGGGTGCCAATAATTGTGTCCAACTTGTATTTGAGAAAAACATTTATTTCATAATGATATTTCCCCCCACTTAAAATTCTTATTATCCAATGAAAGGTTAGATTTTTGTGAATTTTTTAAATAAAAGATCAAAAGGATTAACAATGCAGATTCATTTTCATAGCCTTCTTTGATCATATTTACCAAGGGTGCCGATATTTTTGGCCATGACTGTATATACAGTCAGTCAGAAGAGTAGTTCATTAAAAAAAAAAAATGTTTCTTTAAAATGTTCAAAAATCATGTTTTTTCATTGTGCATTCCAGTTAATCTCAATCAAACTGTAGTTGGGCTATTTTGATTAAGTAAAAAATAACAAAAAAATACAGCTAACTAACACAGTAAAACACAATAATAACATGATAACATTAAAAAACATGATTTTAGAAAATTTTAAAAAAACTGAGTTATCTGTTTTTGCAAATAAACTCTTCATATTATCTTCATATATATATATATATATATATATATATATACTGTATGTCTTTACTGTCACTTAGATACATTTAATGCATCTTTGCTGAATAAAAGTATTAAGTTCCTTCAAAATATATTTGCCTTCTATACTTTTGATTGGTATGGACAGACATTCAGATAATCAATAACAAATACATGTTGAATTTTCCCTATTTTTCCCCTTATTTTGCTAGCAACACATTTCCTTAGGATTATTTGATGAATAAAAAGTTCAAATGAACAGCATTCATAGAAATCTTTTGTCATATGTGACCCTGGACCACAAAACCAGTCATAAGGGTCAATTTTGTGAAAATGCTTTCCATTGATGTATGTTTGTTAGGATAGGACAATATTTGGCTGAGATACAACCGTTTGAAAATCTGGAATCTGAGGGCGCAAAAATTTTTTAAATATTGAGAAAATCGCCTTTAAAGTTGTCCAAATGGAGACCTTAGCAAAGCATATTACTAATCAAAAATTACGTTTTGATATATTTACGGTAGGAAATTTACAAAATATCTTCATGGAACATGATCTTTACTTAATATCCTAATGATTTTTGGCATAAAAGAAAAATCGATAATTTTGACCCATACAATGTATTGTTGGCTATTGCTACAAATATACCCCAGTGACTTAAGACTGGTTTTGTGGTCCAGGGTCACATATTATAAATGTATTTACTGTCACTTTTAAACAATTTAATGCACCCTTGCTGAATAAAAATATTTAGAAAAAATCTTACTGACCTCAAACTTTTCAATGGTATATATAAATGATGAAACATATACTTTTATTGCACTGTAAAGTCACTTCTGATAAAGGCATCTGCCGAATGCATAAACAGCACATACAAAATGGCTACAGTGAAACAAGCAGCTGGAGGATGGGCTGGGAGAAGCAAATAAGTGATGAAGCAAATCAGATGAATTCAAATTCCCACACCTGGTCGAAGCCACAAGCAACCACATGAATGCATCTGCTCCAACCTCCACTGACAGCGAATCCGTAGACTCCACAATCACTGTTATACCAACACACACCTGCTATCAAACATACCTAAACAGAAGCTTTTCAAAAGAGAACCCACAGGAATACAGTACTTAATAAAAGATAACACAGATATATTTCCATTGAAAATTTATAATTATAAACATAAATAATGTGTAATCGTTATCAGTGCATTTTTCTGCACATGGTTTGTTTTTGCATGTTGCTGCAGAGGGAGAGTACAGGGACTCAGATGCCTGAGGCAGTCTGCCTGAGAGTTGTATTTAGATAGGGTGTTTGTGCCTTGTGCCCTCTTTGTAGGGCCAGCTGTAAGTTGTCTGTTTGGGATACTCCAGATGTTTGCCCATAAAGACAAGGCACTTCAAACAGCTGCGAACAACATCCTAACCCCCTTGCACTTCCACCATGTTTAGAGGTGTATGCTGGGGCTTTAGCAGAGGGGAAATGACTCCGACTCTTACCCTGTAATCATGGGGCCGGCTGGCCAGCATGTCGAGGGGGGAGGAGGGAACCTGCCAGTCACTTTCTATTCCGCATCTTCTAGCACTGAGGGGAAGCCCTGAAGACTCCATGAAACCTCCAGATTCTCACCTTTCCCAAGGGAACTTGAACTTGAATCAAGTCGATCCTGCCTGGGAATATACAGGCTTTATGAAAGCTCAGAAATGAGGGTTCTTCATTGGATCTAAGCAGTGCTTTAGGTGCGGGACGTCTTTTTTCAAGAATTTGTTGGATATGTTTTCTTAGAGAGTCAAAAGTTTAATGTTACATAATTTGTGACCCTGGACCACAAAACCAGTCATAAGGGTACATTTCTTTTTAAATTGAGGTTTATAAATCATCTGAAAGCTGAATAAATAAGCTTTCCATTGATGTATGATTGTTTGTTAGGATAGGACAATATTTGGCTGAGATACAACTATTTGAAAATCTGGAATCTGAGGGTGCAAAAAAAAAAAAATCTAAATATTGAGAAAATCGCCTTTAAAGTTGTCCAAATGAAGTTCTTAGCAATGCATATTACTAATCAAAAATGAAGTTTTGATATATTTACGGTAGGAAATTTGCAAAATATCTTCATGGAACAAGATCTTTACTTAATATCCTAATGATTTTTGGCATAAAAGAAAAATCGATAATTCTGACTCATACAATGTATTGTTGGCTATTGCTACAAATATACCCCAGTGACTTAAGACTGGTTTTGTGGTCCAGGGTCACATTTGTTCTTCACAGCAGCATATTGTTTTTTTAAAATCAACTATACATGGATTTAAAAGGGATTTTAATTTTTTTTTTTTATTCTTCTAAGACAAATGGTGTCATGATTCATTACAGTTCAGCCAAAGAGATTTTCCACAAAATACCACACTTGAAATGGTGGAGAAACACTTTTTACTCAAAAACGGCTAGTAAATTTCTTATTTTTAAAAGAAATAGAAAATATCACATTGAATTAAAGGGACAGTTCACGCAAGAATTAAAAGTATGTCATCATTTACTCAATCTCAAGCTGTTCTAAACCTGTATGAGTTTATTTCTTCTGTAGAGGGCAAAATAAGTTATTTTGAAGAACATAGCTAACCAAACAGTTTCACCTTTGAGTCCCTTAGTATTTTTTTTTTTCCATACTATGGAAGTCAATGGGGACTAGCAGCTGTTTGGTTACCTACGTTCTTCAAAATATTGTCATGTTTAACAGAGGAAAGAAACTCATACAGGTCTGGAACAACCTGAGAAAGAGTAAAAGATGACAGAATCTTCATTTTTGCATGAACTATCCATTTAAATGTGACATTTTAAGTAGAAAGAGTAAAATAGTATTTTCTTGTAAAACATACTACAATATCTTTGTTTTATTTACAACTTATAAAAATATTGTGTGTGTGTGTGTGTGTGTGTTTTTCAGTGTATGAACCATTATTTGCAGCTAAGATAAACTAAAAAAAAAAATTGGTAAAGCTCTCTGATCTTTATAGCATTAAAGGCCCAGACCTTTGTACAGAACAAGAGCAGAGGATTTCACATGGCTTTAATTAAAGTAACACCAACAAAGTGGGTCATGTTGGCACAACATGGAACAAGAGACACCTAGTCAAAACACACTTTGAGGGCTTCAAAGCGAATAGTAACTACCTGCATGCAGCAGCGACACACAAATACTTCAGAGGTTTAATCAAGCCTGTGTTTCCCCAACATAAACAAAACCACCTCATCCAACCCTATGTCCACAAAGAACTCAAGCGTGTAATCTAACACTGGAATTAATTGCAAAACATCCTCTGGATTATTAAGGAAACTAAGGATAGACATATAAAAGGCTACATGAACCAGTTTTGTTGATATGACTTTGCAAGTCTGTTCTGCATATTGCACTTTAAGCAAATCTTTGAGGTTTCCACAAGAGGGCAACACATAAGTAAAATGTGTGCAGATGTAGTGGCCTCAAAAATAGAACTGCTTCTTACTATACTGAAACTGTCATGGGACATATATGAAACACATATGCACTGTTCAACTAACAGATATCAATTTAAAAATTCAGATACTGTACTTTACCTGATATATAAGTTTTTGTTGAGACTATTGAGCTGAAAACTGTCCAGACACCAAAGAGTATTCATCACATAAATCCATTGCTTAAACATTTGAAACATTTGGAAAAAAAAGAGTGAAACTGTATATTTCGCATATACCTTGGCATCATTAGAGGGAGTTTAACTTGCAGTGGCAACGCAGTTTTGCATTTATCACTCTGAAGTAATACAAAATAATTTGAATATCTAATATATTAAAATTAAGTTAAATAGTGATGATCTCAAAATGTTGCCTTTATTACATAGTTACACATAAAACAGTTTTTTCACACTAGATTTAAATAGTTTTAAACAATTTTACAATGTATTGTAGTAGTGTTACAGACATTTGAACACTTAGAGTGTTATTTGTGTTATTTGAACACTCAAACAAGAACACTTAGAATTCTTATATCGTTAATTTTCTCAGTAAATAAACAATCACTGAGAGAAAAAAAATATGATTCCACAGAGTATGTCAAAAGCACTGAACAGCTTGAATGTATATAAACTAGACTTTTGGGTAGATTACGTACAAATTGTAGTCCATTACTGATACAAATTACTTTTAGATTACTTTTGACCTATCATTTATCACTTTTGAATAAAGCAAACCATAAAGATATTAAAAAAAAACACAAAGAGAAAGAAAACAGTCTATTCTTTGTTTTCAACAACATGAAGTGCATTAAACATTATATTTCATCAGGGTTTATCAAACTGGGGTTTGTGAAAGAACTGCAGGGGGTTTGTAAATGAAAAAAAGAAAGAAAATAATTAATAAAACCCTAAAAAGTGTTAAATTAAAATAAATAAATAATTTTATATTATAATTTTATATAAAAAGAATCAAAATAAAACCCTTTCGAAAAATGATGAAACATTTTATTTACACTCCCCTCCAAAAGTATTGGAACAGTGAGGCCAATTCCTTTATTTTTGCTGTAGACTGAAAACATTTGGGTTTGACATCAAAAGATGAATATGAGACAAGAGATCAGCATTTCAGCTTTTATTTCCAGGTATTCATATCTGGATCTGATAAACAACTTAGAAGATAGCACCTTTTGTTTGAACCCACCCATTTTTCATGTGAGCAAAAGTATTGGAACAGATAGAATTAACATAGATTAAAGTGAAAAAGACTTAATATTTAGTTGCAAATCCTTTGCTTTCAATAACTGCATCAAGCCTGTGACCCATTGACATCACCAAACTTTTGCATTCTTCTTTTGTGATGCTTTTCCAGGCTTTCACCGCAGCTTCTTTCAGTTTTGGGGGGTTACTCCCTTCAGTCTCCTCTTTAGCAGGTAAAAGGCATGCTCTATAGGGTTTAAGTGTGGAGACTGACTTGGCCAGTCTAAAACCTTCCACTTCTTGCCCTGATGAACTCCTTTGTTGTTTGGGCACTATGTTTTGGGTCATTATCTTGCTGCATGATGAAGGATCTCCCAATCAGTTTGGTTGCATCTTTCTGTAAATTGTCAGACAAAATATTTCTGTAGACTTCTGAGTTAATTTTGCTGCTGCCGTCATGTGTTACATCATTAATGAAGATTAATGAGCCTGTCCCAGAAGAAGCGATGAAAGCCCAAGCCATTACATTACCTCCACTGTGTTTCAGATGAGCTTGTATGTTTGGGATCATGAGCAGATCCTTTTTTCTCCAAACTTTAGCCTTTCCATCACTTTGGTCCATAAAATCAGTCCATAAAGCCTTGTCCCAGAACTTTTGAGGCTCGTCTCCTATTCTTCTTGCTAATGAGTGGTTTGCATCTTCTGGTGTAGCCTCTGTACTTTTGTTCATGAAGTCTTCTGTGAACAGTAGATTGTGATACCTTCACTCCTGCCCTCTGGAGGTTGTTGCTGATGCCACTAACAGTTGTTTTAGGGTCTTTCTTTACAGCTGTCACAATGTTTCTGTGGTCAACTGCTGATGTTTTCCTTGATCTACCCGTTCGAGGTGTGTTACTTAGTACACCAGTGGTTTCTTTCTTCCTCAGGAGATTTCAAATGGTTGTACTTGCTATTGCCAGTGTTTGTGCAATGTTTGATTGATTTTTCATCTTCTCTCAGCTTCACAATTGCTCGTTTTTCACCCATAGACACCTCTCTGGTTTTCATGTTGGGTACACGTCTAACTAACTATAAATGCAGTCTGCACGGATCTGAAACTGAGCGCAGACATTCAGTGCTATTTATTGTTTGAATAATCAATTAATAGGACACACCAGGGCAACAAAACACACCTGTCAGTCACATGTTCCAATACTTTTGGTAACATGAGCAATGGGTGGGTTCAAGTTGTGTATCAGATCCAGATGAAAATACCTGTAAATAAAAGCTGAAATGTTAATCTCTCATCTCATATTCATCTTTTGATGTCAAACCCAAATGTTTTCAGTCTACAGCAAAAATAAAGGAATTGGCCTCACTGTTCCAATACTTTTGGAGGGGAGTGTATGTTGTGTGATCTCTCAATTTTCTGTGTAAGTATAGCTGCCTGACTACTCAAAACTGGAAGACTTCCCAAACAAAGAAAGCTTTTAAACATAAAACAGAGGAATTAGGGAGAATCACTGAATTATGAATAATTCACTGGCATTTTGTGAATATTAAGTAATCATGTAATTAATAAAAAAGTAACTGTGTGTTAAATTGGAGCATTTTAAAACATAATATAATCTAATAAGAAATACAATTCTGATTATGCAATCCAGATTACATTGGTATATAATGTGGGAATTTATGACAAGGTTCACTTTTCATTAGAACAGTTATATTCTAGGTGAGCTTTCACTTCAATAAAGGGGGCATCTGAAATGAAGGAGGTCAAACTGTGCAAACCACTGGCGATATGTATTTTACTCTTATGTGCGTCATGAAGCAGTATTGACCCAAAAGTAAACACTACATGTGATTATCCTTGTTTACTTAACAGGGGATCTCCCCATGTAGCTCAAAATGCACAACTCTGCACATTTGTGAAGGAGAGACACAAAAATAACGTTCACAGCCTCTCTTTAAGGGTTCTCATATTCTATACAATACTTCTGTCATGATTTAACATCCCTTGTTTGCTTGTTCAGAATAGAGATCATTAAGAGGCAATGTGGAAGTATTACAAAACACATCCAGACAAGGACCTTTGAGCTACTGGGTCTGCATTACATAATCAGTTATACATCATTTTCTTGCACAGCCCAGTGGGTTTGGTTCGAACTGGCATATTTCATGAATGGATGTGATTATTAGACAATACAGACTGACCAATGAATGACCTGGGACTGGTGTGTGAATTAGAGATTTCCTCTGTAATCACTATAGTGTTTTTGTTTGGGGTGCAGGAGCAAACTGAATGACAGCATAGGTCAGCATTCAGACTTACATCACTTCCTCTGCACATTTTTGACAAACAGCACAAAGCCAAGCTTTCAAAATGATGTGACATCACTGAATACTTATAATAATGAAAACATAAATGTCATACAAATGATGAGATAATGATGGAAACTCTGAGGGTAACTTGGCTATGTTGCAAATTAACCATTCATTCATTTCTTAGGTTTTGTATGGCATTAACTGATTTGTTTAGGTTTTGCTTGATATTACTCGTTTTAAAATATATATTATCCATAATTTACATGAGTAAACACTTGGGAATGTTTATGTGTGCTGAACACAAGCCTTAATGGAATCAATGCTGAACAATATTGATGGATCTTCTTAATTGACAATGAATTAAAAGAAGGCCTACATTTGTTATTATTAAGAATGCCTTTTCATTGAGTACATGTCGTTTATTTGACACTTCTTTGTAATGAGTCATTCGAGTCCAAAAATGAAAAAAATCGTATGGAGCAACACAAAACCCACCCATCTCCACCCCTAAACCTACCAATCTCCACCCCTAAACCTACCATCTCCACCCCTAAACCTCTCCACCCCCTGGATGTGGTTCCAACCCCGCCCCCTGGATCTTTGTTCTGCAGTGAGGGGCTACTGGCAAAATGCAGCGATTACAGAGCGCCATCTAGCGATCACTGCAGGGACGTGGAATTGCAAGAACCCTGCAAAGGCTGTTTGGTGAGAACACATCGCACAGGGAAATTGTCACATATCTGTAAAGACTTATATAGGCTAAATAAGCCTACGTTGATTAAGATAAAAATATCTAATTAAGATTTTTTTTCTTTTTAATGCAAGATTAACCGCATGTCTACAATGAAAAGCACATAGGTCATTTTCAACATTTACATGAATGGGAATATTTACTCAAAATTACTCTTTAACTTCTGTGTAAATCCAGCGGACTCGGCAATTCACAAAATAGACACAATACGCAAAAAATAAATAAACAAAACAAAGCATATGTGTTATAGGTTAAGTCTACTCCAGAGTTCGCATGTTAAGTTAAACAGATTCACACTTTTTTCCGAATGAACTATGGGTGAATATTCATTTCCCTCATTCGAATTATTCAAGAATAGCCGACGTTGAAAATGCAAATGCAATCTTAAAAACGCTAAAAATCTTCAAAAACAAAAACACAAACAAACAAAACCTATAGGCTAAATTCATTAAATGAAATTATTGAGAGAGAAAAAAAGAAAAGAAACGCTATCTGGCATAATCTGGCATGCTATTTTGTAACATCTTAAAAGTGAGCTTTTGTCCAACATATTATTAATATTTGATCCAGTTCATCAGCAATGTTGTTTATTTATTTATTTTTTAGAACGATTCATTTAAATTATTTTGATAGTTCTCAAATGTTCTAAACTTTCTTATATGGATATGGAGCAATGTAACTCGATAATATGAAGGTATCATTTTTTCCCCGAACGCAATTCGGAAGTGTGATTCTAATGCACTTCGACTGACACTGACTCCTCGAAATGTCTCTCTGAGAGAAAATGGTTAAGTTAATCGGGAGTATGCATGACAGATGCATTATAATAACACAACAGGATAAGATGTGATCATTTATTCTGTCTTCATCGTGTTGGATGTCCAGCGGGGGTGTGTTACCCTGTTCTCAGAACTGCCAAAGAGGGGAAATGCTTATCGATTGATCTGATAAGAGGACAATTTAAAGGCCAGTTGCAGACCTTGCGCCAAAACAGAGCAATACAAAGGAGACAGGATTCATATCAGAACAAGACAGCCTATAGGCTAATTAGCCTACTACAGATAAAAGTTAACAATGCTCCTCTTACTCTTTGTCACTGTTTGTGGAAGTAGCATCGGCGTGGAGAGCCTCCCGCTGCCCGACTCTGGTCCACATCTGGCAAATGACTGGGGAGAAGCAGTCCGGCTCCGACATCTGTATGCAGCCAGACACGGTTTACATCTGCAAATAAACCCAGACGGGGAAATAAGCGGATCGTACATGCAAAGTTCGGACAGTAAGTGACGGTCATGTCATGTAGTTACTACGCTTATCTCAGCGCTTCTCGTATATGGCTCAATGACAATAATGATGTCCGAGATGATAAAGAGGGAAAATCTTTTAAATACAATTTAAAACACGTGCCGATTTTTTAGAAATGTATTTTTGAAATGTATATTGATTTAAAATATATGTATTAAACATATAGGTTATACCACAAAAATGTCAAGTGGTGTAACCATCAAGTAAAAAAGCACGTGGGTGCACAATTGAATCATTACGTTCTTTCTGATTTATGGTTTTCGTTCTGAAAAGATGAATAATATTGTATTTTATTATTATTTATTTTTTTAGATAATAGCCTAATGCACGATTATAAAAACTACCTGTCTTTTAACTGATTTTCAGCTTTTCAATTTCAATTAAGACTTTTTTATTAGCCCAATCTGCAGTTACACCACCTAAACATTTTTTTAAACTTTATAAACATTTTTTTTTAAGAAAGGCTGAACTTAAGTCACCTTTTCTATGAATTGCATTTATTATTATTATTATTTTGACTCACTACCTCACTGGTGGTGGATGTCATGCATTATATTATTCTACAACATGCACCATGCTTTTTCGGTGCTACGCAATTTGATGCAAATATTAGGCCTAGAATTGCGACTGGAAGTTAAATGAAGTTGACGAGCATCTTTTATTTCTATAATCCTATTTATGTGAAACCCGTATTTTTGAGACTTTTTCCGACCAATAATGTTTAAATGCAGAGTTTAGAGCTTTTAATTTAAGCGCAAACAAAAACAAATAATCTTTATTTGTATTGCCTTCAATAAACACGTGTTTTGTTTCCTAAAGGTTTGGTTGAGATACGACCGGTGGATACGGGCTGTGTTGCCATTAAAGGTGTTGCAAGCTCCCGATTTCTCTGCATGGACAGAATGAGAAAACTGTATGGATCGGTAGGTTTGACAATCACATGCAATAGAATGTATTGTTATAAAATAGTGTTCTCTATTTGCATTAGCAATTCTATTGAGAAGCTGAAGAACCCTATTTACTGAAATATTTGTGTTGAGGGTTTAAGGTTATTTGCAGGTGCACTATCACCTATTATGCACTATCTGCTCATAAGATAATGCCCATTATTTCTAAAAATGGAGAGTTCAAGTAGCCTATATTGTCTTACTGCCAGAGGTCAACTGAGGCTACAAGTTTGGACATTTTCTAAAACTCTTCTCTTTTTTTTGCACTGTAACATCCATATTGCCATAATTTAATTCTTAGAGAGTGGACCTTTGGCACTCTGCCACCAATCATAATACAAATTACACACATTCATCAGAGATAACCTTGTTGTGCTAAGGTCAGCTCACAATGTCCTTTATGACTGCGGAAGTGTAGACAAGCCGATTTCACCACAGACATCTAGCTTTATTGACATTATGTTCTGGTCATGGGTTCATTACTCCCATCTGACGTTATAACCAAGAACATTATTTTAGGACAAGGAGAAACAACAGTCATCATAATGCATATAACTCCAAAATGAATAAACGTTTTCAAGAGTAAATGTCCTGGAAATCTGTCCTTCACTCTTAAATACTGAACTGATATTTATAACAGCTGCCAAGCCAATTAAAACAACTGATCACAAATTATGAATAGTGCAAATATGACTTTGAGAGTACTTGACTGCTCAATTTACTTGACTGACCAGAACAACACACAAAAATGTCCAAATACGTTGATTTGAGTGGTGTCATTGCAGCAACCTTTGCCCACGGCGGGGTATGTTTGCAAAGCTAAAACCTCATTGAAAAGAAACAGCAATAACAACCTTGACCTCTCCATGTGGTGAGCAAACAGCTATCAAAAAACTTAAAACACATGCAGGGCAGGGCAGGTTTATGAGACATTCATATTGTGGTTCTTTGCATAAATTTGTGTTTTGCTTTTGTTTGCAGCACACTTATACTAAGGAGGACTGCTCTTTTTTGGAACGCATCATGCCAGATGGCTACAACATCTACATCTCAAGCAAACATGGAACCCTTGTGAATTTGGGTGGTGCAAAAAGCAAGTTGAACAGTAACGACGGGAATGCTGCATCCCAGTTCCTGCCCATGGTCAACACACTTTCTCAGGAACCTACCAACAAACCTTCAGGGAAGCAGCGTTTTTCTGTTGACCCTGAACAGGACCATCAGTTGGGCCTTGAAATAGACAGCATGGACCCTTTTGGAAAGATCTCTCAAATTGTGATCCAGAGTCCCAGTTTCAACAAAAGATGAGAAGTGAACAATCACTTGTGGATGTTCTAAGGAAACGACCCAGAGGTCAAGAAACAAAAGACTGCATAAAATCAGTCCTGCTACGATCCAGAGCACAGGGCCAGACTTTCAGAAAGAGAAAATGCTAGAAAGTCCAGTGAAAGCAACCTGCACTCTGGACAGTCACTGGACAAATGTAGTGTTAGAGACTGGAAACACAAACAAAATCACTCCAAATGTTGAAGATTGTTGTAAGATCAACCATAATGGTGCATCACCTGCAGCTTGAATTTATTTATTTTTCCATGTGTCTGTGATGACCTTGTTTTGTAATTATTGTTTAAAACTTTAGTTAATACAGTATTTACTAGCCTAATCTAGAATGCACTGTAAAAACATATTTGGTTTACCTTTGTATTTCATAAATATACAACTATTTGTTCTTTCTGAAAGAGGACATAATGGTTAAATTACTTTTGAAATGTAATAAATGATATGCTAAATGTGGTTAAATAGATTTCTTAAATGCCTTTGGACAAAATCTAAAGCAAATCACAACTGTTAAGACAGAAGTGCTTCATTCTTATAAGCAGCAGCCGCAGCTGTTCATCTTTCATTGCCAGAACAAAACAAAAAACAAACTAAAACACTGACAAGATATTTTATTCTTGATATTGTTGACTTCATGGCACTTCCACAAAATACTGATGTATTGTAAAGATGTGTGGGCCTAAAAAACAGCTGAATATACAGCGTGTCCTTGCATGATACCCTTGAATAACATTTGCAATGCTGACAAGAACGTTTTTATAAACTTGTGGCTCCCTCTACTGGCATAGTATTTAGTTGCATTTTGAGATAATGCTGTTATGTACACTAGAGCCTCATTCAAACTCAAGCTTAAGATATGTGGTGTCTTCTACAAACAAGCAAAGTAGGCTAGGCCTACATGTATTAATGAATTGAATGAAAAGTTTTAGAAGTAAATGCTTTTTTAGTACAGTAAATGAATGAAACATACATATAAATGAATGAAAACATAAAAATAAATATTCTAAAATTAAAGTTGAAGACAAGGAGCAATGCTTGAAGCCATGCTGGGTACAGTTTACAAATCACTCATTTTTATTTGCGAAATTAGACATTTGATTTAGCTTAGTGAAGTATAGGCTACTGACACAATTTATACCTACCCTTTACGGTTATCAAATGTTATTATGTAAATATAATATGTGGCAGTTTTGTGACTTTATGCTCTAATCATTTCCAAGATGCTGGTAGATATTTGTCTCATAATCGGTGCAGTTAACATGGGTCCACTTATTGTAACAGTGCTACAACCTTACTGCCTGATTTCCTTCTTCTTCTTTTTTATTTTTAACGGCGGTTGGCATCCAGCTTATTGGTGCATTACCCCTTCTGTTCCGGAGTGTGGATCAGTGTTAATAAAAAAAATAAAAAAACTTAATTATTGCTAATTACCCTTCCTTCTTTACCCTCATATCCTATAATAAAGCCCAGTTTCCTTTAAAAATACTATTAATTCTCTCACCTGTGCTCTATCACTCATACCTAGGGTTGTTTTTAAAGTGAGTTTCTTCACCCCTACCTCCTTCAGATTATTTTCCATTATCTCTCTCTCCCTCTGGTATCTCCTACAATGTAGAATTACATGTTCCACTGATTCCTCTTCCTGACATTCCTCACACAGGCCCGTCTGATGTTTCCCTATCATTTTTAATGTTTTATTTAGAGCACAATGTCCCAGCCTTAATCTTGTTAATACAATTTCCTCTTTTCTGTTTCCACATCCTACCTTATTTACTTTGACACTCTTTTGAATTTGGTATAGATGTCTCCCTTTCCACTCATTATCCCACATTTCTTGCCATTCGTGGTTAACTTTTTCCCAGATTATGCACTTCACTTCCGCTTTGCTGATTCTTATTTGCATTTCTACCTTTTCCTTTTTTAAGGCCTTCTTTGCGACCTTATCCACTTTTTCATTCCCCTTCACTCCTATGTGCGCTGGGACCCATAAAAATGTAACTTGTCCTCCCTGGTTTGTTATTCTTGTAACTGAATAAAGAATTTCATTTAGTATATCTTGTCGACTTTTTGAATGGAAAGATATTAAACTTACTAGGACTGCCGCTGAGTCTGAGCATATTACGACTTTGACTATCTCTGTTTTTTCCACCCAGCGTAATGCAACTAAAATTGCCACCATTTCCACTGTATATACTGCTAAACTGTTAGATGTTCTTCTATTGACTTCAATTCCTCTTGCTGGAACCACCACACCAATTCCTGTTATTCCTGTCTCTGGGTTTTTAGTACCATCTGTATAGATTTGAGTATAGTTTTTATATACTTCTGTAATATGATCATTAAACACCCCGACCAAATCAACACTCTCTTCTTTCCTTTTAATCTCTAATAAATGCCAATCTACCTCTGGACATTTCATCTTCCATGGAGCCATGACTGAATGTACTATCGTAGAACTAATTTTCATATCAATCACCCCAAGTTCTTTTGCTGTTTTGTTCCCTATATGACCAAAGTTGTCCTTTCTACTCCTCACTTTCCTCCAACTTTCCTTCAGCACTTCTTTTGTGGGGTGCAAATCATTGTGCCCCTGCAAATTAACCCAGTAATTTGCTATCAGGTGCTTCCTTCTTACTTCCAGTGGCATTTCTCCTACCTCTACCTGTATAGCTGAGACAGGCGACGTCTTAAAAGCTCCACTACACACGCGCAATGCCTGAGTCTGAATTACATCCAATTTTTTTAGATGAGATCTAGCTGCTGATGTATACACTATACTGCCATAATCCATCGCAGATCTAATCAAGGCCACATAAACTCTTTTCAATGATTGGCAACTTGCACCCCATTCTCTACCTGTTAAGCATCTCATTACATTTATTACTTTTTTGCTTTTTTCCTCTACTCTCCTAATATGTTCTGCCCATGTTAACCGGGAATCAAAGTGCACCTGCCTGATTTCCTGAGCCAGCTAGCATGCTAGCATGTCCCAAAAACACTCATTTGAAGAAGTCAAATCAGGAACAGTTCGTTTTCACAATCAGACAAGAATAACTATTTATTCACAATTAATGAGGAAATGAAAATGAAAATCTTACCAGTTGAATTATAACACCTGAAAAAAGAGGGATCTGGTCCTCAGTGTAGCTCTGAATGTAAATAAAGTTCAAACGAAGGTAAATTAAATATGTAAGTATGATTAAATGACTGCCTTACAATTCAAGATAAAGTCTTTCTTTCAGTTTGTAACAAATGTGACACCTCGCTTTATTTTGATCAATCATAAACATTTACTTTCCCTTCCAGAAGAGGCGCCGTGGTTCAGGCGCATCATGTAAACATCAGGCCAACTGCAACGAAGAAGAACGATTCCGGAAGTTAGGATCCATCAGTGAAGACTTCGGGACAGAAAAACAAATCATTTTATTGTAAAATGGCTTTTGTGTCCAACTCTGATGATTTATTTGACTCCATTATCATGGCCGATGGCAGGTATGTTAAAATCAGCACGTCCTTTATACACATAAACGTATTCCTCAGTCGTTTAGTGTGTGTTTAGTTCAGTGACTGTCACTGTAAATGCTGCAGTAACGTTAGTTAGGCTCATAACTTCTTGTTTTAGGTTTCATGATGAAGGGTATCAGGAAGGGTTTGAGGAGGGGACTCGTCAGGGAACCATCGAGGGCAGAAACCACGGGATGCTACACGGAGCTAAACTCGGTGCTGAGGTGATGGACTGAGACACACATGATGCCAGATTCACTTCGTGTGTAGATTAAAGACAGATTTCCTTTAGAACGATACCAGTGTCTTTACAGGTTTCTTCTTGAATAATGTGAGGTGGAGCTTTCTGGAAAGCAGTGTCAGGTTTTTGCTGTTGTGTTGTTAATTGTGAGGCCTCACGTCTGAACACGCAGTTGACATGAAGGACAGCATTGTCATCATGCATAAATCCATTTAAAAGATTTTTAGCAGCATTTATTATCATTATTACTACTGCTATTATATTATAAATTGTGGTTACGATTTCGTTTGTTTTCTCTGTCTATTAGTGTTATTAAAATAATTGAGAAACATGAAACATATAAATAATTAAAAGTGTGTACTTGGAGTATGTGACCCTGGAACACAAAACCAGTCATAAGGGTCAATTTTGTGAAAATGAGATTTATACATAAATAAGCTTTTTTTGTTTGAAATTAAGATTTATACATCATCTGAAAGCTGAATAAAGCTTTCCATTGATGTATGTTTGTTTTGACAGGATAATATTTGGCCGAGATACAACTGTTTGAAAATCTGGAATCTGAGGGAGCAAAAAAAATATTGAGAAAATCGCCTTTAAAGTTGTCCAAATGAAGTTCTTAGCAATGCATATTACGGATCAAAAATTAAGTTTTGATATTTACTGTAGGAAATTTACAAAATATCATGGAATATTATATAATATCCTAATGATTTTTGGCGTAAAAGAAAAATCAATAATTTTGACCCATACAATGTATTGTTGGCTATTGCTACAAATATAACCCAGTGACTTAAGACAGGTTTTGTGGTCCAGGGTCACATATATAGCCTACAGTTTTATACATTACACTTTCAAGTGTAATATTTACTTTTAGTAAGCTATTTAAACTATGTAAATTCATGAAACATCTGATCTTCTGTTGCTGTGTTTTTCAGGTTTCCTTTTATTATGGATTTGCCCTTGCATGGAAATGTCTCCTTCAAAACAGTAGTAATGTTAAAGCAAGGTATGTTCTTTAACACATAACAAACACTGCTTTTCATCAGTAGTAGTAAGATTATTTGGTAGTAAGATTATTTCTCTCACTGCTAAATTTCTCTCTACTTCTAGAAAAAGGCTAAAAGCTATGGAATCTTTGATTGGACTGATCCAAAACTTTCCATATGAGGACCCTCTGTATGAGAAACTTCAAGAGGACATGGAAAGGGTGCGTGCCAAGTTTAGACAGGTAATGTCATCAAACATGCCCCATCACATCTTTGTTTAAATGCAAGCTGACTGTTTCTAATTGGTTATTTTAACTTTTAATCATCAAAATAGTACCTGCCTAACACATTTCACCTCTACAGGTGTGCTCTTTACTGAACGTGGCAACAGACTTTAAAGAATATATTAGTGGATCAACTGGAATGTCCTTCTGAGAGGACAGGAGCCTTACAGCAGCCATGGCAAACTCCGAGCGCCTCCGAGGCCTCCTGTGAGAACGATATGATGATCTTCTGCAGACAGACAGTCCTGATGAGGGGACATGCCGTGTGGACACTCTCACTGGACTCGTAAGGCAGAATTCTGGAACAGCTCTTTAAACTGAATTCTAGAAAACACAGAGTGGAAGAGTTTGAGTGGTATTCTTAGGTGTTTGAGGGTTTTAAAGTGAGATCAACAGGGGTGAAATAGCAATGGCAGTGATATGAGTTAATTTAATACACAAGTCAAGCCAAAGCCACCGTCTTCATAAGAACGTTCCATCTTCCAAGATGTTTTTTTTAGCAATTTTAACCCTTCTGTGTGTGGATTTCTACAAAGAAGATGACTACGAACACCATCTTGTGGTGAATTTGGGAGAAAGGTTCTTCCCGTTAGGTGGCACCGCCTGCTGGTAAACTGCAAGTACTGCAGGATTGTTACTTGTAAAATCAGTATTAAACTGGATATAATAAGCAGCACAGACAGTTTTGCAATAAAGGTTTTACATTTACATTTTACATAGTTTTTGACTCTTAAAATGCTTTATTGGTAAGTCCATGTCTATAATAAGAGACATTTCAGAATAAAATAAATTATTTACATTCATTATTTTGATGTGTAGCTGTCTAAATTATATTTCTTCTCATTATATTTTATTGTTAATGATAACAACAATGATATTTTCAAATTACTTTTATTAATACTTGTTTATGTTGATTTTGCATCATGTTGTTTGTCCTTTATTTCAATTCATCATGCATCTATTAGATATTTTATTATATAATTTGGAGCTAGTGATAGTGATTTGACATTACACATCTGCCATTTGCAGAAATCCCATTTACCCCTAGTCTTAGCTAACCAGCCCTGAATCCTAAGAAATTCCTCTGCTGGGTTCCTCAGTGCTTTTTCATGGGTGGTCAGCAGAGTCTCCTGACAGATAGTTTTCCTCCCCTCTCCTGGGCCCAGAATGGGGACAGTTGCTGTGGCCGCAACAATGCTGTAGTGGGGCCCGTGCGAGAGGCCAGGGGGCTGCGCGACGCACTCTGGTTTTGTTCCACTCCCTTCACACTTGAAGTCTGAGGCGCAGATCAGAATTCAGGCAGGCAGGAGTTGGCAGCATATTAGAGGGTGTTTCTAGAGATGGCAGCTGGTCTACGCTGTGGGCAGCAGCAGGTAAACACTAGGCCCGTTGGCGGCACCTTCTGAGCCCTGACAGATAAAACCCTGCTCTTCCCTGAAGACCTCCAGTCAGCCGCTACTTCGGTCATTTTGTGCTGGTGGAGTCATACAAAGTTTGGTTTAGGCATTAATTGGAAGCCAAGTCTACATGTATTATACAGTAATGGGAAATGAATATCATTAGAAATTAACAAAATAAAAATAGAATTTAACAGAAATGAAAAAATAACATCAAACCAAGTGTCATTTGCAAATAGATGATTCTAGAGCTTTTCTTTGAACTGACTGAGTCATTTTTGCTTTAAAAGAAGTGGTGCTGAAGTTATTTTAAAGGATGCGGTGTAATAGAGTCAGTTCACATCAAGTTCACTCAGATGTAGTTCTTCACACTCACTAAAGATATGTAAAGCTGTTGTTCTTTAAAATAAACCCATCTTGGTTTGATATTTTGGCAACCTATACAATGAATGATTCTAAGGCATTTTTAATTGTGGTTCAAGTTTCAAGATACTTTTTAGAGACATTGCATGTTAAAGAAATAATCCAAAATAAATACATAAAATAAAATGATCATTTACTCATAATCTGTCATTCAAAACATATATAAAAGAAGATATTGTAGGGTTGAAACAATGTCGGATTATATTGATTTTCATTGTTTGAATAAAACACATTTTTCATTCAAATATTTTCTTATCTACAAGAAAGTCATTCGATTTGGAATAACATGATTCAATTTTCTAAATACTTTTGGTGCCACTGTATATTATGTTCAATAAATTGTATCATCCAAAAAATATAAATTCTGTCATCAATTACTCATCCTCCGTCATTCCAAACTTGTATGAAAGAAAATATTTTGGGTTTGAAGCAACACTGGATCCCACTGACTTTCATTTCTCATTCAAATTTGATATTTTTATCTTAAGAATAAAGTCAGTCACATGGGTTTTGATCAGCATGAGGACGAGTAAATGATGACAGAATGTTCATTTTTGTGTGAATTATCCCTTTAACGTTTTCATATTGTGAACTCATGTAGTTAAAGTCCATGAGTGGCAGTAGAGTCAGGTGTCTCTTTATTATTTGTTTGATCCATAAATGATACATCATATTTTTCAGATATTGTGTGTGTGAGCGAGAGAGCGAGGGGGAGACTAATTCCAAATGCAGAACAGAAGAACATGTACTTGGGGGGTGTAAGACAGAGGGCTGAGTCTGTGAAAGAGAGTTAGAGGAGCAATGTTTCTTTGGTTTCCTTTCACTTGTGGAACAGAGTGGATGGGGCCAGCGAAAGGGAGGGAGGCCGAGAAAATGAAGCAGGATGCTGGAAGGTTTTAGAAAATGTTCAGGAATTTCAGGAGCAGGTGGCGAGTGGTGACATGAAAGGAGGACGTGACAAATGCAACCGACGGGCACTTGAAAAAAAAAAAGGCCTCAAGTTGAATGGTGGCATAGTATCTCCCTTTTTTGCCTTGGTGCCTCATACCCCCCACTCTTTCCCTCACACACACACACACACACACACACACACACACACACACACAAGCTCCAATCTCAGCATTGAGCTGCTCGCTTCCTCGCATGGTTCATGATGTGGATGATAAATGCGCAATTCCTATTCACAGCACAGACAAGAAAGGTTCAGCCACTTCACTCAGATGAAGGGGGGGGGGGGCAGCATGTGGTCATGAGGGAGGCTGGTTGAGTTTTGGCTAGCAGTCATATACTGTATACGCTGATATAATATTTCAGTTCTGATGTAGTGATCTCAACTGACAACCTGAATCTTCACGGTCATATTTATGTAACACTGATCAGATACATTGTAATCCTGGAATATGATCATCAGTGCCTTGAAACTGAATGATGTTTGAAAAAAATTCAAAAATGTGAATCAAGTATTTGGCCAAAATAATCATATTTGTAAAAGTGGTAATTATTTCCAGAATAAAATTAATCAAAAAATAACTTACTTGCAGCTTATCCATGAAGCTTACAAGGACAAAAGAAGGAAACTCCCGCTCACTTTATATAATGTATTAAAGGGGTCATGAACATGAACTTTTGACATATGAGAGGTTATTGTGCTATAAAAACATCCTGTAAGTTTCAGAACTCAAATATTTCTTGTTAGTCTAAAAACAGCTTATTTTGAAGCCAGTCTGCCAAAACCACAGGTTCTGGAATGTGTCACTTTATGAGGTAATAGTGTGGCTAAACACCACCTCCGCAGAAGAAGATCAGTTTCAGACCATGCCAGTAAGAACTCGGTCTTTTGTTCACGTAATTTTACTGCAGATTCTTTTACAAACAAGGCACAATTCGACCAGGATTTTCAGAAACATTGAAACTGAAAGACGATGCTGTGCTGATTTTATTGGATCGCACCACACAAGTGTAACTGTTTTTTTTATGGTCACTATTGCTTTGTCTGTTAAACAGATTGTATGATATTAATATTTATGCGGTTTAAACCTAAATGTCCATCTGTGAAGGATGTAGGATGGCAAACATACACAACTATTAGTCAATCATAGCAGTGGGCGTTTACTTCCGAGTCTACAATCCGTCACGCATATTCAAACAGAGCGTTCTGAGGAAGATAAGAAAATAGCTTATTACTTATAAATTGTTTTTTATATATGTATATAAAAATATTGATAACATTATAAGTGGACCTTAGAGAACAGTACAAAAAAAACAAAACAAAGGCGGTTCATGACCCCTTTAATCTTTCATCTGTATTAACAATGGAGTTTAATAAAATTACCAATGACACCTGTATTCACTCTGTTTGGACTTAAAGAGATAGCTCGCACAAAAATAATCACATAATCACTCGCATGTCAGTCCAAACCTGTGGGATTCTCCTGTAGTAATTCTTGTATCTCTGTTTTTTTGTTTTTTCATCCAAACATGGAAGTCAGCAGTAACCATTCGTCAAAATATATATTTTTTGTGTGTGTGTGTTTCGCAGAAGAAATAAATTCCATATAGGTTTGGAAAGAGACTTGATGATGACAGATTTTTCAGTGATATATTCCTTTAAGCCTTACTTTATATATGAGTGTTGTCTTATTAGATCAGGGGTGGGGAACGTTGATCCTGGAGGGCCGGTGTCCTGCAGAGTTTAGGTGTGTTCGACTTGAAGCGATGCGCAGAATGATCAGTGTATGACATCAAAGTACCGAGAGAGCGATTCGAAAGCATAAGGATCCATCTGTGATGTCATATACACTGATCATTCTGTGCAGCGCTGCTTCAAGTCGAACACACCTCCTAGCTCCAACTCTAATCAAACACACCTGAAGCAGCTGATCAAGGTCTTCAGGATGCAGTTAGGTATTTTTGTTCCAGGGTTTTTCAGGGTTGGAGCTAAACTCTGCAGGAGAGTGGCCCTCCAGGATCAACGTTCCCCACCCCTGCATTAGATAAATCAAACCTTTACATTTATTGTAAAGAAAGACAGTATAAGTGCACTTTTCACCCCCCCCCCCCAAAAAAAGCAAAGAAATTTGTTAGGTTTCAAATTAATAAACAATATAATAATTATGTTTAAAATGAAGACAAAAATTATTTGGCACTTTGGCTGGATCTGAAATAGCACACTAACAGTATATGAACAGAGTACTATTTCTGAATTCACAGTATTCATAAAACAGTAGGCAAAAAGTCTGCGGATGACCTACTAGTTCTGGTGAGATTCTAAAGTGTGCATCCAATGGACACTTTACTATCCCATCATGCCACAGGAGAAAATTTGTGAATGGCAGTGAATCACTGGTAGGTCACATGTCAATATAATGAATGTAGTACATCTGGATTACATTCATACCACATTTATACTATGTAAAATGTACTTTTTAATGGTCTAATAATTATTTGTACAAACAAGTACCTATTCAGAGAGTATGCATACTACTCTTCTTTCTGTCATATAAAGGTATGGTAAAAATAGTATGCGTTAGCTTTCCTGTAGCTCAAACAATAGAGCATGGCACTAGTAACGCCAAGGTCATATCTTCAGTTCCCAGAGAAACCAAGAACTAATAAAACATATACCTTGAATGCAATGTAAGTTGCTTTGGATAAAAGTGTCTGCCAAATGCATAAACTTAAGAGTTGTATGCTAGTACATGGTTTAGAATTCAGACACTGTTTAGCTCCAGTCTAGCTGACCAGAATTTTGTAACAATGCTGCAGACCTAGATTAGCTGGTTTGGGTGTGTTTAATTAGGATTATAGCAAAATTCTTCAGGACCTTGGCCCTCCAGGAGCCGTATTCAACACATCTTATAAAATCACCTTGGCACTAGTTGGTTATGGTTGGTTAATAAGAAAAGTTACTTCTGAAAATCTCTAGATTAATGTGTTTCCTGGTGCCATCTGGTTTATTTTTTTGTTACTGAATGCAAAATTACATTCATACATTGGTCATAAGTTTCCAAATACTTTTTGGGACCACTCTATGGATTCTGCATCATTTTTATGCCTACATCAAAAGTCTGCTTACTTTGATCCAAAGCGCACTACTTGCTTGTTACAGTACTCAATATAACTTCTTAAAATTAAATGTCTTGTTCAAAAGTAGAATGGTGATAGTTAGTGGGTCATCCCTTGAAGAGTTTGAAAAGTTGTAACATTGACCATAGAAGTAATTGAACTTATCTCTATAATTTTTTATCAACACCTACATATGCACTTTTCACATGTGATTGTATGTCAGATCTTGGAAAGGCAAACCTTCGAAAGGTAGCACTTTAGCCTTTGGAACAGTGTGTATGAGGGAGCAATGTTGCTCCTTCCTCTGAAACCGCAGACACTGAGATGCCAAAAGCCAAAGACACAGTATTATCTCAAATCTCAGTCAGTAGCGAAGGTGCGTGAAATAGTCTGAGTTCTTTCTTTCTTGCAGTCTCCTGACTGATGCCTGCTGGCCTGTCTGCAGTGTTTCTCAAAACAGAACATCAAAGACGGTCTGTTGGGGATGCCAGATAATACTTTGATAATAAAAGAAGGGTATCACCTGCTTGATACATGAGAGAACAGCGTTTATTTACTCAACAGACCAATCCTTTCTCACCTCAACATTCACTTCCTCTGAAAATGTTGTTATTTTCAAAATCTGTTTTAGCTGTACACATCAGACATATCTTCAGTTTCCTGCTTAATTAATACTCAGTGAATCTAAAGGTTTTTAAGCAAAAACAAGAACAACCTGTTTTCAGCTGCTCTTTTTTGGAGGCATGTGACACAAAGACGGCCTACTAAGCAATTGCTGATGTATTTCATATTTAAGCATTTAATTTGATAGTTTTACATGTGCCATAGGTGAATTCGAATAAATTAGGCAACTTTAATATTCAGTATTTCTTGTGTACGAATTTCCCCATGCATTTTTAATTCAGAAAATTATTAGTTGGTCTAATAAAATAACATTGGTCTAATAAAATAACATATTATGAATGAGTGATGACGACACTGAAAGTATGTAATTGTATTCACACAAAAACAGATATTTTCAAAAATATATATATTTTTAAAGGTTGAAATATGAGGTTGAGGAAATGATGATCATTTTTTAACATTTTGTTAGCTATGCAAGCAAAATAAAAATACAAATCACGCAAGACAAGTGGTTTTTGAAGCTCAAGTTTTATTCTAGTTAACCTCATGTCTAAGATGGGTCAGCAAGATTGTGCATTTCAGACCAGTGACGGGTTTGTGAACAATAAAACAAAAATCAAACCATGACATTGTATTTCAGGATCAACACATTTTGATCCTTGGGAATGAATACCATATTGAACTAAAAGATACTACAGGTTTGTTTACAACAGAATCGAGACAAAAGGCCAAGCTTTTGTGGTGTGGGGATGGGAGGATGCAGTCAATCATTTCTCAGTTTCCCCTAAACACATTCAAGAGAAAAGCTTAGGACCTCCGCAGTCTCTTTTCCTCGATTGCATGTCAGTCTCTTGGTGTGTGTATCAGTATACATGCTTATTTTCATCATTCAGTTGTATTTTCATTTCCACCTTGAGGTAAAATAGATTCCTGATACTACAGAGGATAATATATCTGTGTCCCCTGGGTCCTGAATCACCTCTTCCATCATTCCTAGCTTATCGCCGCATCTCTTTCAGCAAATCATTTCTAGACTCAATGCAAACATATAGCAGCACCATGTCAAAGGCTAAAGGGAGTGAACCAACCAACAAACAACCAAGTAAAGCATCCCACGAGCACTGAATATATGGATCTTTACAAGGATACAAATTTCATGGGTTTATGCAAAAAAGAAGATGAAGGGAAACACCACTGCTGATTGTAGCTGCGTCGCATTTATTAAGACAACGACTTGATGTGGACATGCCAGGTTTCTTGTATACAGAACAAGACAGGCAGCCACTTATACATGAATATCTGCACTGTGTTAAATTACTACAAGACAAAACTATGGCTTTGTAAGTACACATGGCAGTATAACGGTGTCATTTTTCAAATAAAAGCTTCATAAACTTATCTAGATGGGCTAGAAGAGGCTTAAGTGGGTATATAGTCTCCTTTAATGAAACAAGCTAAAAAAACTCAAAAGAGTTTATGGCACCGATTCCATTTAATGTGCTTTCTACTCGCTCACATCAGGACCCAGTAGGATGATGATTAACATGTTCATTTGCATTTTACAACAGGACTAACAGGCACGGTATTAACCAAAAAACAATAAAATAAAATAAAATAACATAAAAATAGCACTAAAGAAAAATCCCAGACTAAATCAATGCTAAATCACGACTGTAGTTTGAGGTATTGTGGGTATAACAGGAACATTTGACTATTTTTTCCATCTGCTTTTTTGTTGGTTTTTGTTTTTTTGTCTCTTTTTTTGTTTGTTTCTTTGTTTTGGGAATAGCATAGCGTAGAAATCACATTAACAAAAATTGATCACATAAAAAAAAAAATAATAACTACCAAAAGAACCAAAGTTGTCAATAATATAATTTTCTATGAGAAAATTAAAACCTATTACATGGCATTGTATTGACATTTCATATAAACAAAACCAAAAATAGCAGCAAAACAAGACAAGAGAAAGAAGCATGTCTTTTTCTTTTTTGTTGTTTTCCATTTGAAAGTTTCATACTTGCTGGAAATCCCTCCATAGCAGCTAAATATGAGGAGTGTCTTCTCCCAGGTTCTCCTCTTAAGTTATTCCTCACGGTACAAACGTCTCAGTTCTGCTTTAACTCTTTGATGTCCAGCCATCACCCTTTTTTGCCTCCCTCTGCCATCTCTACTATCTCTCCTCCTCATCTTCCTCCCCTTCCAGAGATCCACAAGACAAACTGACATCTCTGGGTTTGTGCAAAATCTACTTGAAGCCACAACTTTTGTTTTAACAATAACTAGACCAGAGTACATCAACTCGGAAAAATACTTTAACTATGGTGTCACGAGTTAGCAACTAGCGGGTCATTATACATACTTCAAACATAGGTACACTTGGGCATTCACGCATACTGGCCATAAGAGGGGAACTGAAAAAATAAATAGTTCTTAATCTTTGATTTAACATCGTAGTGTTTCTACCGCTCTACATGCGTTCTGTTGGATCGCACCTTAAACGTTCCCTAGCATCATCCGTTCTGGCGGGAGGCTCACGCAGCTGCGGGCTTCAGTTTAAGCCTTCAACGAGCAAATATCTTCTCAGTGTCCCCCTCTTCTCCTTTCTCTAACAGACCACTAACACCATAGATAAAGAGACCTGCTCCGTCCTCCATTCCATGTTTTCCCCCCATTGTTTTAACAACTGTGGATTTCTTTCTTTTTCTTTTTTTTTCTCTAAAAGTCAGCCTTAAACGACAGACTGAAAGTGCTTTTTTTCTTTTTTAAATGGAATGGTTTTAGATAATACATGAATCTAAACAAAAAAAGCAGACTGTGGACTGCACCGCAAGCTTAGCCGGGGAGCAGGTACAACATAAGCTTATTGTGTCATGGCAGTGATGACGATATACATTATTAATGGCAGTGAAGGCAACGATTCGAAGAAATGTTTCCATCTGGCCTCAAGTTAGAACCTCAGCCCCTGGCAATCCACAGCCTTCTAGATCATAACAAAAATACATGCGTAAAAAATATACTAAGGTTACATAAACCATTTTGGAAGAGAAGAGAATCTTGTTATGGAATCTGTCTAGGAATTATAATAAAGTGACTAAAGGCATAGCAGGCGGGCATATATTTACACGGCTAGGCTGCAGAAAAAGCAGGGAGCACTCGTGGCAAGTGTAACAAGGTACTATCTATGAGAGAAAGAATTTGAAGATACAAATACTGTCTCTTCTCTTTCAAAAATAGTTTCTGACACACTTGAAATAAAATTACCCAGCATTGTCTTTTCAGCGAAAAGTCAGGGCAAGTCACAACTACTGTTGTCGTTTATACAATTTTAAAATCCTAGATAGCCTATATCATTTTTCGCTTGTTTTATTTTTGACTTAGGACATAGAGGGGGGGCCGAAAGACAGAATTGAGATTTCCATTCATTCCCTGTCCTCCACTGGTGGTCCTGGCCAGCGATAGCCCAATGGTCAAAACCACAGGGGATGCTGCTCAGCAGTCAACAGTTTGGGTGCGCTGAGGGGCAAGTTGTCGAGGTATTGGTCGGATGGTGGGGTGCAGGTGTGAGCCCGTTTTCCATTTGTCCCATGAAGCCTTTGGCCAAAGCCCATACCCAACAGAAACAAAGACGAAGAGATTCATCGCACACAAGATGAATAGCGATCCGTTCAGATATTAATGTCTCTGACATCTGTGGGAGTGCAAGAGAGGTCCACGTCCTCCTCCACTCTTTTGGTCTCTGTGGAGATGTTGTGCTGCTGAGCTTGTCTGAGACTAGATTCCAGCAGGGACTCGATCTGTTCCTGACACGATCGCAGACAGTCCTTTGGAGAGAAACAGGGAGATTAGCAACAATGACAACGACATATTGGGTCTTCTGGAGTGATATACGGAAGGTGGAACACTTACAGGGTCGCTTCTGATGACTTGTGAGAGGAAGTTGGTGAGGTTCTGGGATGAGAGGCAACTGTCGCTGCTTTTGATGTACAACCCCTGCACTGCTGCTGCAACGCTGCCGGCCGCGATCATGGATGGAGGGCTTGCGATGAAGTTGACATCTGAAAATAACAAACGTACCATTGTTGGAAATCAGGAAATTCTCAAAAAAAGCCACCAAATAGTAAGTGGCCCAAAGAGTAAGAGGAATAAAATGGGCAATACTGGATAAGAAGCTAGGGTTGGGATTGAGCTCATAATGAAGCATAGCATGACTAAACTATAATGAGAGCAGGGTTGGTAGGGTACAGTTCGTGACATTTGGGGCCCGACACCATTCTGCGGCAGTGCTCAAAGCCTTTGGGGGGAGGCAGAGGACTTTGCTGTAGGTTCTGGGCAAGCTACCCCCTACTGCAGCCTTCTCATTCCCAAAACGTCCCATAAATCATGCCTCTATGCGCACGTTAACACTAAAGGTGCATAGAAATCTTAGGGTTTTCAAGATATTACCATCTCCTACTTCATAAAACACAACTAGCTCAAAATGACTTCGGTCCGTTCATAACCTGAACGGCCCCTCACACGGACAATAAGCGGAGCTTATAAATCAATGCCGCCTCTTTCCCTTATACTCTCACTTTGCGCTTCGCCCACACATGGCGAACAGAGAAATACAACTGCCTTTCTTATAGGAAGTCATCTAGCATTGCTAGCTCAGAGACGAGAGGGCAATTGTCAAGACAAATTGAGCATAAAGGCACGGGAGCTTTCACCCCAGCCCATTCATTTCATTCACCAGCGCCCACCCCCTTCCCAGTATCCATCCAACCACACTCTCCCTGGCTGAGATCCCAGGCTACTTCCCAAAGAAATGCAGGTCATAAACATAAAAGGGGAGCGAGCTGCGGTGATACCCACCATGTAAATGGAGGGACAAAAAGAGTGGGCAATATACCAGAGTAGTTCGTTCCTGAAGCATTACTGGCTTATTCTAGCAGGTGATAAACTGACTGCAGTAGGCTGCGGGACAATGATGTGTATGGGCAAAAAAAGTGGATTTGCAGCCTAACATCTGAGCACATGGTCTCAATCAAAGAGACCTGGACATCAAGACGTCTCTAGACATGGGAAAATATCAGGTTACAAAGCCCTTTTCACAAGAAAAATGTCAGAAAACAGCTTCCTCTTTTTGGTTCACATGCACTGCGTGCATAGCAGTGGTGTCGTGAAGCAGGCAGGGCTTCTCAGGAGCCGTGGTGCAGTCACAGCAATCACCACAAAAGGAAACAGACTTCCTCTCTCTTGCAGAGGCTCACACTGGTTTACAATAACTGCGAGTGAGGAATTAGGACAAGCGAGATGGCTCTTTCCATTGCAATAAAGAAGTCCGCCTGATAGCAAAGTACTGGGTGAGGTAAGGGGAGGTTCTTCAATGCATGTTCGTAACAAAGTGCTCAATACTTTTGCTTGGTCAGCAATATTTATACTAAGGCAAATTCTCTTACATGAATTAAACTGAACAAAGTAAAACTGAACACAAACAGTTAAACATACCTGTTGCACAGAGGGCCACAAACGTCTGGGCATGCTTGTGCAGTATCTGCTTGGAGCTCTGATGTATAGGCAGTTTGGCGAGGAAATGTTCAATGAAATCATGTGGTGTCACTGAGGCCAGATCCCACTTCAGTTTATTTAGCGCCAGCAGTTCCATTTGCTGCGAGGGAGATATAAAAAGGCCCAAGTTTACATAAAGGTGCATTTTCCATATTCGATTTTACACTCTTTGACCACTAGATGGAGATGGAGATTAATTGCAAAGTCAAGCAAGGCCTACATTCAATTAGCTGACACATAAAAGTACAAAGAAGTTTGTAACATACGCGTTTATATTTATGTCTGAGGGGTGGCTTTACATTTGCAGACCAATCCAATTATCTGGTTAAGATTTTTAATCCAAGACATTCACGTACATATCTTTGAGCAAAATTAAGTTACTTGCATGACTTTAATTGACTTAAGTTATCTAGGCTAATGTAAGAAAACAGCATCAAGCTGTATAATTATAAAGTGTTGAATAATTACCAATAATTCGCTGGGACGGACGGAGTTGTCCGTGTATATGCACAACTTCTCTGCTGTTAGTGGCACAGTCTCTTTCATCTTAGAGGCCAAAAACATACAAGTTGCTCCTAACAGCTGTAATCTGGTCTTTTTGGTGGGCTCGACAGATAAAAATCTGTCCAGGTAGTTCATAGCCAGCGGAAAAACTTCCTCTTCGCATTTCTGTTCTTCACAGACCTTTAAAGAAAAGAAAGTACATATAATAAAGCAAAGATCTCGAATAATTGGCTGCTTTCCCCCTAAATATGCGGTAAGAATAGAAAGAAACTAATATGTTGGTGAACATGAATTAGCCTAAATAAACGAAATGAAATAATATGATTTTTTTGCTATGCTTTCATCTTATGGAGTTACCCCACGTGTTTAGCATCTGCTGAGTCTTGCATTTGCACTAGAAAGGGTTAAGTTAGAAAAGAGACTTTTGCGAAAGCTAAAAAGAGTACTTAATCAGTTAGTTAATACAAATCTAAAGTATTGGAGAAAGTATAAATATTGCAATGTGCTGCTGATGCTAGCGGTCGTTGCTTTCCGAAGCAAAAAGGTGGCGTCCAAGCTAGGTTCAGGAAACAATTTTCTAGTTCGTCATCTTTTCAAAAAATATAAAAAAATATACGAAAATTGTTTCGCTGGACTTAAAACACATGTAAATGTTGGTGTAACGCATGCTTTATTGGATAAAAGCAAAATCTTTCGAATTCAATGATAAAAACGATGCGAAATGAATTGAATTCTAAAGCCCCATCATACAAAGAGAAGCATGCGACATTTGCGAGAAGCGGGTGTTTCAAAAATTAATATAAATTATTCCAAAGCATTAAATCTAATGTTAAACATCTGTAAATCCAAATCATTCGATGGGAAATATAATCCGACCGTTTATATTACGATATTGAATTTAGAAATTAAAAAAATATTATATTTTTAGACCGTCGTGCAGGAGGTGCATGGCAAACTGAAACAAAACTTTTAAGATACAAATATTACGGTTTCTTGCAAAAATGAGGTTTGAATTCTACCTGTGATTTAAAGGACAACTAGTAAGGGCCTTTACGCAAGTGATGTCAATAATGTTTCCATTTTAGAATTTAGAGATATAAAAAACTTAAGCAAACGACAACAAAGATGGCGTATAATAGGCTACTGGCACGAGTGAGAATGCATACGTGTACATTGGTATTAAATTGAAATAAAATCTAAATTCATTTATAGTTTCTTTAGATTAATAAGAAACGAAGCACATGAATGGGGAAAAATGGTAGATTTAAATAAAAATGCGATAGCGGAAACCACGGAAAACGTCCCAGGTCTAGGATTGATATTACTTTCGTAATAAAACATTATTTTTACGCAAAAAAATCACCAATAATAATCGGACAGCATATTTTCGTGTGACAGTTCTGGGATGGATAACAATGCTAAAGAACTCAAGTTACATTTAAACATATTTACATTTATTAAACAGTTCTTGGGGTCCAAAGAGCAAGAGCAGAATCATCATGAGGCAAACTTGTGTAGCTAATACAAAAAGGCAACTATTATCCAAAACAAACCTCGAGCATCCATGTGGCGACGATTTTCCTCATTTTAGGGACAATTTCTTTCTGAACACACTTGAAATAATTTGGTGATGGAAGATAGTTTTCCTCTGCTTTGAGCATTGTCTGTAAAACTCGGTCATTCAACAGGTTGCTATCTTGGTAAGCTCTTCTAATGGTATCCACTTCACAGCAAAACAACTGGTGTTCCATGTCTTCAGCGGTGCTCGAGGTTTAGCAGTGACAAAAAGTAAGAAAACTGGATCTCGTGTCGGACACTGGTCCCGTGGATGCTTTGCTGCCTCTGCTGAACCCTCTAAAACTCTCTCTGCAGCTCCGCTTGACAAAACTCCCCTATGACGTGACTGTTGTTAAGGGAAGATCAAAGCAGCAGCGAGCCTGTGAGAGAGCGAGAGGCTGTCTGCTCAGGGCGGAGGATCAATCTGAAAGAACTATCTTCTCTCGAGCTTGGGCTCCTTCCTTTAGAAGTATGGAAATAGGAGGTCCTATGCCGGCTGACGAGTGACCAAGGAGAATTGGTGGGGGTGCAAGGGGGCAGGCTGCTAGTGTTGTGGGTATCGGGGGTGGAAAGACGGGGTAAAAGGGTCTGAAGATGTGTATTGTTCAAGTAGTATTGGTAGGGGGCGGTATAATAGCCCAAATCAAGGTGCCCTGCACTGTCGCATTGAGAAACTCAGTGCGCTCAGGACACAAAGTTTTATTCATGTCAAATTCAAAGTCTATGTTAACAACTGTTTTCTGGTGAGACACCTTTTTAGATTGTTTAAACTCTTTATGACTGTATAGCCTATGGCACAATCACTTTATGAAGTTTTATATTAGAGTCATTTATGCATAAACTCGAATGTGGTTTCCGTATATGCGTGTACAAATGTGTGGTCTTGGGTGGAAAAAAAGCAATCTCTTTTGGATTCCCCTAAAAGAAGGAAGCACAAATGATCCTAAACCAATGAACGAGAACGCCTGTTGCCAGGCAGAACTGCGGCATAGCTTTCATCTGAAAACTCCTCGTGCAGATGTATAATGTACAAAATATTTCGTAAAACTTTAAGAAATCTCACGAGAGGTTATTCCACGTGTCATCCTAACTTAGTAACGAAATATAGCTCCTTGCGTTTTAATAAAATGTTTATTTAGGCTATGTCAGTAGGCTATTACATATTTCAGAAAATATAGCAAAATGTCATTACACCTTTTAGAATCGTGAATAAACAGTGTTCCTCCTTTTAAAGAGTAAACTGGCTCGTCTATGGAGTTTAGACAGACACACATTGCTTGATAGAGTTTGATCAAATAGGGGCGCTGTCACTTTAAAGACCTCACCGCCTCACTGCTGTAGCTTCAGGATGAACTGAAGCTTTAGAAATTCCACACATTCCACTTTCAGTACCGTAAAACAAGTCATTTGGTTGTCCCAAAAACTTTGGAGTTGAGAGAGGAGGAAGCAAAAATAAAGGAACAAGTTCTTCATATTACACCGTTTTCTTTTTTATTTAATTATTTTGTATAATACAGTGATATCAGCGACAAACTTAAGTTATTATATCGATTATTTTTAATAGCCTACAAATAAACATTAGTTCACTTGCTCTTTGAGATCAAATGCTATATAGTCCTTATTACTATTAGCATATAGGCTATATTTATAATTAAGACATGCATCCGAGTGGAACAATAAACATAATACATACATTGTATGAATATACGTAAAACATTGTGAACTTTTCCATTATGAACGAAGTGAATTAAAAAAAAAATCGGACAAATTTGTTATCCACGGGCTATAATAATAATAATAAGAAGAAGAATCTAAAGAACCTTATCTCACAATCATTTTTCTAAAAACGCCTTTTTGGCACTTTTCCCCCTGACAATACGTCTGAGATCGACCTAGCAATAACAAACTGTTTCAGGAAAGTTTCGAACCTAACCTATTGTAAATAGACAGTAAGTAATTACTGATAGCTTTCTTGGGCTACAAAAGTGTTGCTAACAATGAATGGCCGACCATGTGAGTTTTCTCTTGTACTTCTATTATCATAAATACGGCAGAGAGAGTAGGAAGTAGTAGTGCTGCTGTCCAATCGGAAATCGCTCTCTTCTGTCTGCAGACAGTGCATGTACATTTCAAGTTCGATTTCACTCTTAAAAACTAGATAACAAAATATTAACATGTATCTGAATTGATAAGATGTTTATTGTGGATTACCGATGCAGTATTTAAGGTATTGCAAGTGACTGAAACTATCACAATCCATAGGAACCTGACAGCATTAACACAATTTATTTTTCTTCCACCTCATAGAAAACAAGTGCCGTCGGTTCGGAGGAAATCACATTTATCTGATTATTGAGTATGATAGTGAGCTTCTAACTTAGCTCAGGACCCTTTAACCAGCTAAGCATGTTTAGTGGCCAACTTGCTGAACTCTAGCAATGAATGCAAGCTATACTGCATTTTTAATTTTAGCAGGTTTCCCACAGTCATGGAAACGTGGAAATATCAGGGAATATTAAATTGGTGTCTTTCAGGCCTTCAAAGAATTTATATTAATATATAGCCTATTCATCTAAAAAATAAATAAATCTATATTTAAAAAATAGTTATAATTAAAACAGTTATGTTTACATTGAATCATAAATGAATGAAAAACTAATGCAAAGTCATTTGTGATTTAGAATGGAAATACCTTTTTCCTCTTCTAGATTATATTAAATATATTTACACTCACATACACACACAGATGCCATTTTTGTGGCACAGTTGTAATCTACACACATTTATAAGGATTTCCTCAACAAACAACTGAATTTAAAAGTCTAACAAAAGAGCTGAGTTTTTTTCCATCGGCTAATGTTCAGGTGGAGTCTTAAGCACGTTACCCATTAGAGAGGTTTAAGGTGGAAGCCTGCATATGAATGTAGGGATGAGGGCACAATAAATAACTCTTTCTGGATACCTAGAGGTAAACGACTCAGCCCTCGTGAGCACTGAGATTAAGAAACAAAAGTAGCGGGACAAAGGACTATCTCTTTTCAAGGATTCAAACAGGGTGTCGGTCTACAACCCCAAATCAGAAAAAGTTGGGACAGTATGGAAAACGCAAATAAAAAAAGAAAGTAGTGATTTCTAAATTTACTTTGACTTGTATTTCATTGCAGACAATATGAACACAAAATATTTCATGTTTTGTCTGGTCAACTTCATGTCATTTGTAAATATACATCCTTTCCTGTCATTCAGACCTGCAACACATTCCAAAAAAAGTTGGGACAGGAGCAATTTAGGGCTAGTAATGAGGTAAATTGGTTAAATAATGATGTGATTTGAAACAGTTGATGTCAACAGGTGATTGTAATTATGATTTGGTACAAAAGCAGCATCCAAGAAAGGTCTAGTCCTTTAGGAGCAAAGATGGGCCGAGGATCGCCAGTTTGCCAACAAATACGTGAGAAAATATTGAAATGTTTAAAAACAATGTTCCTCAAAGAAAGATAGGAAGAGATTTGGATATTTCACGTTCAACAGTGCATAACATAATTAAAAGATTCAAGGAATCTGGAGGAATTTTAGTGCGTAAAGGACAAGGGCGCAAGCCTAAGCTGAACAACCGTGATCTCCGATCCCTCAGGCGGCACTGCATCAAGAAGTCATTCATCTATAAGCGATATCACCACATGGGCTCAGGACTACTTTGGCAAACCTTTGTCAAGTACCACAATACGTAGTTACATTGCCAGTTAAAACTGTACTGTGCCAAAAGGGCTATGTTAACAGTGTTCGACTTCTCTGGGCTCGGAGGCATCTGGGATGGACCATCACACAGTGGAAACGTGTACTGTGGTCAGATGAATCAGTATTTCAGGTATTCTTTGGGAGGAATGGACGCCGTGTTCTCCGGACCAAAGAAGAAAAGGATCATCCAGACTGTTACCAGCAACAAGTCCAAAAGCCAGGGTCTGTCATGGTATGGGGTTGTGTCAGTGCCCTTGGCAAAGGTAACTTGCACTTCTGTGATGGCACCATTAATGCTGAAAAGTACATAGAGATTTTGGGCACAATATGCTGCCTTCAAGAAACATCTTTTCCAGGGACGTCCATGCATATTTCAACAAGACGATGCAAAACCACATTCTGCACAAATACAAAGTCCTGGCTGCGGAGGAAGAGGGTACGGGTACTTGACTGGCCTGCCTGCAGTCCCGACCTGTCTCCAATAGAGAATGTGTGGCCATTTTGAAGCGCAAAATGCGACAACGAAGACCCCGAGCACTTGTTTGAGATTACACCTGAAACACTTCAACTTGGTGTCTTCAGTCCCTAAACGTCTTTTAAGTGTTGTGAAAAGGAATGGCAACATTACAAATGCTTTACTGTCCCAACTTTTTTTGGAATGTGTTGCAGGTCTGAATGACTATTTCAAATGACATGAAGTTGACCAGACAAAACATGAAATATTTTGTGTTCATATTGTCTGCAATGAAATACAAGTCAAAGTAAATTTGTGCGTTTTCCATACTGTCCCAACTTTTTCTGATTTGGGGTTGTAAATTGCCAATGAGTGTCCATCACCTCCCCCAACTCAAGATCAATTCTACCTTTATACCTGTGCAGTTATACCTTCCATTTGTCATCCACTGTATTATCTCTATAATGTTAATGGCACATACTGTACCATGCACATATGCAATTTGTTTGTTTAAACATAGCCCTGGATGCCTTAATTTAAATCACAAAGAAAATTAATTTTATTGTATTTTATTTATTTATTTTTCAAATTCAAAACAAGAGTACAAACTCATTCCCAATCTTTTTTTTTCTTCTTAATAATTGAGAGAGCTGGACATCTGTCCACTGCAACAAAAGACAGAGGTATCTGAGAGATAGATTGTGCATCACCATACTGTAACAACAGTGAAAATCTGTTACATTAATCGTCACTTTTTTGGAATTTAAGGGGTTTGATTGAACCCTTAAAGTATCCCATTATTGGCTGTATTCAGTTACAATAAAACAAAATTTCACTTTAATAAAACCTGGTTCATTTAGATGTTACCACATAAAGCACATGCTTTAAATTACCTGACAAACCAATTTTTACAGTGCATGAGTCATTTAGTATTTATGTTGTTTTATATTTAACAGTTACATACTTTCGGCTTTAATATTTATATAGAATTATGAGTAAAAGTCAAAAGTAATCTGCCACAGTGGTTTAGAAGTAATATCAAACCCCGCAAGGTAAAAATGACTTCATTCATTATATTAGAGCAGCCTGCAGTAAATCAGCAATAAATCATTGTGCTAGTACAGCTATCGTAATGCTCAGTTATAGCGCAGAGCTAACGGCTATCCTAATGAGCAGATTGCTGGTCATCAATCACTTGAGCTAATCCCTCCACCTATCACTTTTACCTGCAGGCTTTCTCCTCTTCTGTAGTCTTCGTCTTTCTTACTGAATATTACCACTCATTAAGCCCTGGCTATTTGTCCTGTGCCCTCAGGTGTACAAGTACTGATCTTGTCCATCCTGTAGCACACAATAGACTGATAATCTCTAGCTCTTGGGATGGGATGCTTGCTTGGACACAATTCAGTTCAGGTGCTTTCATTAGCCATGTCTATAGGAACCAAAATAATCTGTTGAATATTGAATTGATTATAATAATCTGTTAATTGATTTGATGGCTCAGTCGGATTGAAAAGTCTTCATGTAAGCTACTCTATCAATACGATCCGAATGAAATATTGATCAGACTGAAACTCCAATCAATAGCAAAAATGTAAGCATGTAAACAGTTCAATGCTATCTTCTCAGTCGAATTCAAAAATACCTTGCGCACGTGATGTGATGTGTGTGTTTACCAGGGTACTTTTATAATGATATCTCTGATAAGTTTTACTTCTTGCGAACATATTTAAGTCTTATGAACTGGTGACTGGAGGAGACTGAATATTTACAAAATATTTGCACTGCACATGTGCTGGCGTTTTGTTCAAAATACATAAATGCACATGTAAACTAAAATGTGACGAAAATCGGATTGCAAAAAGGGTTCAATTAGAATCTGAAATCAAATTGGATTCATTCAGACTGATGAAAATTAGGGCACGTAAACATACTTAGTGTGATCTCAAACGGCACAACAGCTTGGAATATAATTATCGAGAATTTACAATGTCGTAAAATTGAGATGAACAGGACTTCATGATGAAAGGCCTGATGAAAAGTCGTGATGTCTCAGCCTTGATAAAATCTTTATAATGGAAAAACAATGGTATGGTACAGCGCCATACAACAGGGATCCAAGATGAAAGAATATCTTAACTGCATTTTCTTCAGGTACATTCTGAGACAGCAATGTCCATGCATTGCAAAAAAGTTTATACAACAACAGTCACTTTTGAGATACAAGCAAAAGAGTACTTTCAAGGCCCAACAGTGTGTCCTTGCACAGCTGATTTCTGATTCAGGGAAAAGGAAGGATGAAGCGTTCCCCTTTTTTCTGCAAGATAAGCATGATGATATAATCCAAAGATTCCCTGTTTAGTTCTGCTATCATTTCTCACCACTTCCGTAATGCTCGTCTGCACATTTTTGAGCAGAAATAACAGTGTCCAAAAACCCCAAGTGGAGTCCCAGACAGCAACTTAGTGTTGGCCCAGATCCGGCCCACATCTGGCACGTGTGAAATCCATTTGGGCGGACACTGGTTGCTGTCTGGGGTCCTGCAGCCTCTCTGCCCCCAAAACCTTTTTGTTGACGGGATCCATTCCAATCCCAAAGCCAGTGCGCTCTCGCCCAGTGGCTACCTTTTATTCCACTAATGCTGATGAAGATGAATGTGGTGCCAAATGGAAGCAAATGGATTTCCCAAGAACCATGCAGGAGGTAGAGCAGCTGGCCCATCACCCTCAAAAGAGAAAATATAATTTTTAAACCCTTTTCACACTCCTTCATGATTTTCTGGCATTTTAATCAATAATTGTATTGTACACAATGTTGATTTTTGGGGATCTGATATGATATAGAATAAATGGATTTTAGCAGATGATTTGGGAGTGTTATGTAACTCTCCAAATGTCTTAAGACATGTCTGTGTTCAGTATTCTGGTCATCTTAACAAAGACAGTCTGTTAAAATGATAAGGAGGTCCATGGACCCTTGGTCCTTGGAGATATAGCAATGCACATACATAGAGGAAGCTTTATCCCGTGCCCATTATTTGACACCAGAAGTATCTGTTAGTTCAAGGGGCAAGTCCTGTACTACATACAGTAAAACTGCATTACATTGGCTACATCCTCTCATCATGTGAGGAATGCATGCTAGCATATATGCATAATTGTATGACTTAAGTCTGTAATTTGCCGGGTGGGTGTTGACAGGGGCACGCGGGGTCACCTTGCACTGCAGAGAAGCCTTGTTCTTCAGTGACCAGATCACAGACAATGCACCATCTTCTAGTGCAAATGCTTGCCCATGAGATTAGGATTTAAGAGCCTCTTCAAAGAATTCCTGATTTGCTAAAGCAGTACTTTGCTTTAGCCCATTTGTCTTACAATTCTATATTTAAGAATGCTAATAACTGTGTATTTGCAGATCACATAGGCACATACTTATAATATGTTTTATTTTTATAGCACCTTTCAAGAACCCAAGGAGGCTTCACAAAATAATACAAGCAACTGGCAAACAAAATACACCAGACAATCAGAGGGGACATTCAGACAAACAGGTGTTTACAATAAATAACTACAGATAATTAATAACAAGAGGTCATGCAATCAGATGATGAACATCAATTATGTCATGAAGGTGGTCATGTAACATACAAACAAAAGTTGGGAAACAAGAGACACAGGGAGGTAAATGAGTTATTCACAGAACAAAGTGAAAAGATGAGTTTTAAGTTGAGACTTAAAGGTCTGGAGAGAGGAGGCAGCATGAATGTTATGGGGCACACATAAGTCTAATCTCACTTACAAACATGGTTTGAAATAGTTATGATATTTGTAAAAGATTTAGTAGATATAAAATGTGCATGAAACTTTTTTTTTGGTCAAAACAATGACTTGGAATCGTTTCACTTGAGTATTGGATAATCAAATAACCTGAGTGATTGAAATTATGACTCCCCGGTTTTGGGTTTTTCATTTGTCCCCAAAGTCTGACCTCTGATCTAACCTCTTTCGTTGAGTTGGGGGAGGTCACTGTCACACTAAGTCCATCTTCAGCTTTGAAGTATTGACTCCTCTTTCATATCTTTGATATGTGCTAAAAAAGAACCATAACAGACAAAGTATAGGGGGGGTTCTTTTGCACCCTCAAAATCCTCCCCACCCACTTCCAAGAAAACCCATCAAAAGGAGAGGAAAGATCGAGCAAGAGAAAAAAAAAGTTCCCCACTGAAAAGGACCCTTTTCTGAAGGCAGGGTGGCACTACAATAGCCTATGAAAAGATGGATAGAGTGATTGTCCTGTTTAGTGATCCGCAAACGGAGAGAAACAGGGTTCCGCCGCAGTGCAGGGGTGGCCTGCATCAGGCCTTCACACGTATTGAAGCCAAGGGCATTGAGAAGAGGAAAAAACCCTACGGATAATAGAGGTCCTTGGAAGAGACGGCACAGCAGCAGAAGGACTGGGACAAAACTCAACCACTTCCTTTTCCTCTGAAGATTTAGGACATGCATTTAATTTCGCATCACAGTCGAGTTTTATTTTACAAATTATTCAGGGATGTTGACTTGAATAACTTTATTGTTACATATTTGTTATGTTTACACACACAAAAGCAACTTTTCTGTAGCATTCCTTTAGCTCAAACAATACAGCATGGTGCTAAGGACATGGTTCGATTCTCAAGGAATATATAAACAGATATCTGTCTATAGATAGATATATAGATAAAAGAAATACATCGTCTTAAGACCCCCTAACCTTTTGTTAGTGGGGTTGAAGCCTTAATTAGGAGGTCAGATGGCCCAAAATTCACACCTTGAACACGGACGCTGCATTTTCCCCAACCATTACCCCCCAACACATACACATATGCAAACTAAACACTCACACAGAGGCACACAGACCATATTTACACATGTGCTAAAGGGGATCAATGTTGGCTGATTGATCAGGCAGGCCCATTCTCCCAGTCAGGGTTGCCACCGTTCACTTTCTTCTAGGAATGTTGTTTACGTTGTCACCTCCGAAAGGGCCAGATGGAGAATTAGAACATTCAAAGCCAATTAGAATGGAGGAATGGAATCATCCATCTTGTTTTCCAGTCACTCTGACAATGCCATGGTGGTCTTAAATGGAAATCCCATTTGCATTTGGAGTTTTCAGTGTATTGCAATTTGTTAAATATTGTTGCCATGCTGGGCATGATGGTATATTCTGACATTAATGTGAAACAGACATGATGTGTTGTCAACAGATCTCAATCCCTTTATTAGAGCCAAATAGTTGTGTTCCCAATCCATCCATCAAAAGATTTCAATCTGTCAATCAGAATATGATAATTATGATCATTGTTTTCTAGTGGTGTGTGAGAGAATTGTGAATTCCTCCTTCTCCATCTCCATCTAGTTCAAAACTATAATACTTGTCTGGAATTTTCAGTCTGGAGTCACAAATTTGACAGATGGAACATATGCAAATTTTTATACATATGTGACCCTGCAGTCATAAGTCGCAGATGTATATTTGTAGCAATAGCCAATAATACATGGTATGGGTCAAAATTATCGATTTTTCTTTTATGCCAAAAATCATTAGGATATTAAGTAAAGCTCATGTTCCATGAATATATTTTGTAAATTTCCTACCGTAAATATATCAAAACTTACTTTTTGATTAGTATTATGCATTGCTAAGAACATCATTTGGACAACTTTAAAGGCAATTTTCTCAATATTTCGATTTTTTTTTAACCTTCATATTACAGATATTCAAATAGTTGTATCTCGACCAAATATTGTCCTATCCTAACAAACCATACATCAAATAAATCTAATAATACATGTTTTTAATTATACATTTACTAATTATAATTATACATTTAATCTCAATGATTTCAAGTAGAATCAATTAAGATATTAAAGAGATCTCATTTGTGATTTTCCAGCTCATTTAACAGCACCATACACGTACAGTCAAACCAAACATTATTCAGACACCAGATATATTTTTTTATATTTTTTACTAGTGGGTGCAGGACACTATAGTTCATTTATGTAAGTGAGGATAGCAAAATAAAGTAAACTGTGACATATTATACCCAAATATTCTTCAAACAGTGAACTACCAGTAATATTGATACAAATTTGGGACCAAAAAATATTCAGACACTTTGACCTGACCATGTTTTGCTTAAGTGTTTTTTCTTCAATTGCTAATGTGACCTTTTTACACAACAGACTGAACAAAATTAAGCATTGCTTGGTAATTGGTTGACCTAAATTGGTATATTATCTAACTGTGTACTTAAATTTAACAGCTGACAGCTATTCAACCTAATTAATTTGTGTGACAGTCTAACAGAAGGATGGCATATCAAGACAAATGTGTTCTGACACAGTTTAACTCTGAGTTCTTGTCATAATATATTTTATTACCATTTTCTAAACTATAGCGAATAAACTGTGATAATGTGAGAAATGTTGAAGGTGTCTGAATAAATTTTGTTTTGACGTTATTTCAACATTAGAAGGCAAGTTGATGTGCGACACTGGTCTGCTTGGCTCTTGATTCTGAATTCTCGCACTGCTCTCTCTCTCTCTCTCTCTTGACAGCCTCTGGACGCTGGTTCTCTGCTCATTTGCTTCTGAATGCCCTTGTAACCCTCTTTTTTCCTGTCTTGAGGTAGACATACAAAGAGCACTCGCATTCTGTCACACACACACATACACACACACAATATGAGCATGCTGGGAGAGGGGGCTGGAGAGCGTTATCACCTGCTCCTTCTCCCAACAGCCATTTGAATGTCCTGCTCAAAGGCTGTCAGTGTGCCCCAGGTGACCTGATAAATCTTCATAGCACTCTGTCTGCGCCCCCGATATTCAAGTGCCTCGCCGTCTCCAGACTGTATTAACATACATCACTCCATTCAATCTTTGTCTTTGGAAGGAAGGAAATATGCATTATTCCATAAACACGTTTCCCAAATGCATAGTTAGCCAACAATGGTCGCAAGTTCCATCATTACCAACACAGTTCAAGGATTCGGTGTTTCCCGTATCCATGTTCCAAAGAACATTCACAAACAGCAGCACAAAGTTGTGTGGTTGGAACTACAGCCCTTTACCCTTTGGTTTGAAGCATAGTTTCTTGTTAGTATGACATGCGGACAAATAGATTATCCACTTGAGCAAAATATGCAAGTTAGCATGTCATACAATCTATATCTTTCATGCAATATGTATACTAATTTCATTCTACTTCTTTTAGTGTGAATATTAGAATGTTTGAAGAGTGTGCATGTGTGTACTTGCTCTAGTACCACATGGAACATGGAGTGATGTAAGGAAACCCACAAAACGGCAAATAATGCAAAACAAAAATAGTGAAGCAGTCCTCAGATGCCATGTTTGTAATTTAAAACAATAACCTGACATTAATTTGATCTCGATTCATTAGCAGAGGTTATCACTCCACCATCTGCTTGAAATCATTGACATCAGTTCTAACCAATGTGGTTTGAACAACGCATGTGCAAGAAAGTTCCTACATTTTCTGGAAACAGTCATGATTAGCTAGTTTGTTTCTCCAACAATGCATCGTACTATAGTTAAGCAGCAAGTTACGTCATTGTTCAGGAAACGCTCCCTGATTGATTATAGAGTCTAAAAAATAGTTTTGGACCTCATTGACTTTCATTACATGGCCAAAACAATTCTTCAAAACATTTTCTTTTGTGTTCCGCAGAAGAAAGTAGTAAATCTTAAAAGTCTTGGACAACATATATGTTGACAGAATTTTCTTTTTTTGTGTGAACTATCCTTGAACCATACAACTTTTTATACATAATATTATATGATTCTCACACTGGTTGAGGAAGACCCCAGATCTTCAGCACGCCGCCCACCGTGGTGATGTGAGAGATTATCTTCAGCTGGAATCGGGCTGCTTCAAATGAAATACAGACCTCTTTCAGTAGAATTCATTTAGAGCATGGGTTTGACTGTGTTACTGAGGAAATGCAATACCACCAGCGTGCCTCAGGCATAACGAAAGCAAGAGAGGAAGAAACAGTGCGTTCAGTGACAGCTTTTGTTTGACCCTTCATAAAAATGTTGATGTGGTTGTGGCACGTTCCAAGCAGCTCATTTGCATAATTTTGCATGCGTTTTGCCTTGGCCGCCTAAAGAAGGCAGACTGTTCCTTGATAGTTTATAATGAACTGTTTGAATAACCTGGAAAAGCACCGGGAATCCTGTTGTAAGTAAAGCAGGCCAAAACCTCCAGCACAATCAGCCTTTCAGATCTCAAGAAAACCGCACGGTTTTTATTGTGTGTATTGCATACTAGAAATTGTCTAGTAAGGCAAGAAAAACTCTTTGGGGCAATATAAAACAGTGCCAGTATGAATTTAAATGAATAATACAGCATAGTTAAATGGAATCATTCTTCTTTGTTTAAAAAAGGAAGCTTGCTTAATGTGGAGAACATTCACCAAGGTTTTTTTTTTTTTTACACAAAGCATAACAAACAGTGAAAGGAGCTTGTTTACTTTGCTACGTGAGTCATATGTCAAATACAGGTGCTCTTGATAAGAATGAAGAACAGCTAATGTACATTATGACTTACAGACCCGCCTTCTAACTGTAGTAGAAGATCTATGCAGGATGCTCCAATTTGGTGCGACCGTTTTAAATCTACACCTGAGGCTGTGGCTTAAACTATGGGTTTAATTACCAAGATTCACAGCTCAGCGGCTTGCTTTATTTACCTTCTGCCTGTTGTTTTAAACACCTGCCTTCCAACGGAAGTCTTTGTTTGCTGTCGGCCCCTGAACGTGCGAGAGCAAATGACTAATTGCACGGTTTTACTCTGCTCACAAACTGTAGGCTCTATCTTGAAATTGCATTATGAGTAGGTGGGAAAGCAAAATGTGTGTGTTTTTTGCAATTCAACTCTATAATAGTTAGCTGTGGCGGTACAGTGTGAGTTATGTAATGAAAAGGTCTGACAGCTGTAAACTGGGACTCTCTCGCAGGCATTGAGATGTGGGTATTGTTTGTCATGGGAATGTGCATATTTATATTCACTCCAAGCAGGCGTGGGCCTCATCTCCTCCATCTCGGATAATGACACAGTCCCTCACTGTGCTCCTCCTGTGATGTGCCCTTTATGAGCCATAACAGGGCATGAAGGTTTGATCTTTCTCTTTCTTCCTCTGAGGCTCCTTTCTGGATCTTTTTCTGCCGATCAGTTCCCACTCTTGTCTTTTTGAGCATGTTCAAGAATGTCAGAAGCACACCGGACAGGCTCATTATCTTCCCCCTCATTTTGCGATTGTTGCGCAGCCATTGGAGAGCGATCTCGTGGTTCCTTCTGTTCACGGGGACGTAATCGCATTTGAACTCCCGCCTGGGTCAGTGACAAAACGCAACGCACACACACAAAGCAGAGGAGGGATGCGTGCCGCTAATCAGGTTAGCATAGTTCACGCCGCTGCGGCGCGGCCCGCAGGATGCTGGGACTGCAGCAGATGAGTGCTGCTGCGCCGCGGGGTTTCCATCATCCGCCGTCCCATCCCTTTTTATGCCCCGCAATAATGCCCACAATGTGTTTATTAAGAAGACAACACAGGACGGCCTCATCGCCAGTAATCTCAATTATGGTAATAATCTCAGGATACTGACAAACACTTTTTGTGTTCCCTTCTTGAAAGTAAATCATCCTCGACACTAGACGCTAATGGAATTTGTATCAAAGAAACATCCTTCCCTATAGAAAATAGACAACTCCAATGGGATCTTATTAGTATTCGTAGGTATTTGCACGTAAAGTTCAGCACAATGGACTTGTTTTTTTTTAAACATAATCTAAATATATCTGTCACATTTAGATGTATAAATGTTTTTTGGACATCATGCGCTAAAAAAGATTTATTTTGAAATAATTTTCACAAATAACTACAAAGAAATGGCAAGTAACACATTGAATTAAACATGACATTTTGAAGGGTAACACTTTGAATTAGGAAACACTAATTACTATTAACTAGTTGCTTTTTAGCGTGCATATTACTAGCATATTGACTGTTTATTAGTACTTATAAAGCACATATTAATGTGTTATTACACATGACCAAAATCTAGATCCCTTAACCCTACCATATACCTAAACATAAATACTACTATCTTACTTATTACTTACTAATATCTGAACTTGAATTTTCTTGTAAAATGTACTCTAATAATGTTTAAAAAACATTATTTTTACAGTAAATATTTTTACAGTGTTAGAAATGAAACAATAAAACACAACAGTCAAAACAATAGTGACAGCACACAAACATTATTATTTTTCTGTAATAAATTTTCTTATATTTCAAACTTGTTAAGCTTTGACGGTCACTGAATTCAGCCATACAAAAATGCAGATAATTTTACTTTATTAATCCCATCTGGTTTTCACATTAATACATTTTACATATTAATACATATAACTTTCTCAGACAAAGTTTGTCCATCATTAATAGATAAATGAGAGCCCCAATATACGATTGTATCTGAATATTGGACTTACCATGGTACCCACAAAAAAATAATAATAAAAAAAATTGTCAAGAGTTACATGTCTGTGAAATTGTCAGTCATTTCCAACCCTCTAGCATGTGGTCAAAATCCTATTATATTCAAAATCTTTATTTTAGGACACGATTACATGTTTGGCTAGGGGAGTGGGAGTGTGGTAGTGTTAGTTAGGACTTCTAACTGGCATTAAACCCTTATAAATATTAATTATTCAAGTCTAAAGCCAGAGAATGTGACCTTTGGCTGTGAATCGTTCAAACGTTCTCTAAGGAGCTTTTAAAGCCCACCCCAGTGCAGTGATCTAAAGATGCATTCCAGGGCCAGTTCCTCTCCCATAAACCCTCAGGAACTCTCCATATTCCCCACTTAAATAAAACATCTTTATTTTGAATTTATCAGCTCCAGTGCAAACAGACTCCCTCAGAAAGTTTCTCTGACCATCTTAACATCTGCCAACTTTTCTTGCTGCATGAGTCTGAGATCACCCATTTGTTATGTAGAGCGACTGATAGTCATTCATGGTTTGGTTGGGTGACCACCTCTTCAAAGTGAAATGCTTGTTTGTTTGTATTCCTTTGGCCTTCCTAATTGGAACGTTGTCACCCAGTCAGAACTCTCATTTGCATTTACATATGGACTCTGTGACTGTAAACAGACAGCAGACAAGGATGTGCAAACCAGCGGAGCCAGATTTCAGGGTTTTGTTGACATTATCATGCAGTTGGAGAGATTAAGGTGAAAATGGCTGGGCAAGCTAAGCTTTCCTTCATTTACATTTCATCCATGTAATGTGTCAATTGCCTCCCTGTGGTAGAAATTCCAATCAGGACGAGCCATTAGGCAATAGTTTGAATGAAGTGTAATTCAATGATTATGTGCATGTAATTAGCAAAGGCTTTTGAATTTTATACGAACAAGGATCAATAAAAAAAAAAAAAATCAAGATGCAAGGACTATTAAGTAAAACGTAACAACATATTTTCCATACACTTGTCATATTCTGGAAACTGCACCACAAAGCATCTTACAACTTGAACTAACCTTGCATTGTCATAAAAGTGTTAAATTATCTGTTTTTCAGACCCTTATTGACTTTAATATACAGTCATGAGGGTCTGCACTCTCTATTATGACATAGATTTTTCTTCTACATGTTAGCCGCACCAGATGATTTTGAGTTTGTGAAAGTTTTTGAAGCAGATTGTGATACATATTAAACACAGATTGTTAAAATATACATATTTGATACATATTTATTGATTGATTGGTTGATTGAAAAAGTAATAAATGATTATTCCAAATATAATAAATGTTACTTTCAAAGAATTACGAATTATTTAATTTTTCATTATATCTTGACTTTTTCGTCTTTAAAATTTGCATTGATATTCTTTTTGAGGCATAATTTAAAATTAAAACATACTTATCACATTATAGGTGAGGTTTATTCATGATTGTAAGTCGTGAATTGCATTTTTTTTTTATTTTTGAAAAAAAAGAGCATCACATAATTGATATACAATCCATATCTTTTGGCCTCTACTACATTCATGTCTGCAGTGTTTTAATTTAGTGCTTACCACAGTGTGTGAACATACTTTGCTTGATTGATGGATGCTTCAAGAGAAGTTGTGGCATGTTGTACTGGTTGGCTTTCTCAGGTTGGACCTGTGTCAAAGGGTTCTGGTGTACAAAGAGCGTTGACTTCAGTGGCTTTTATAGTCCATTTTGAGAGACATTTACAATGTTGAGCACCACAGAGCAGTAGCAGTTAAAGCCATCACAGTCCGAGGACGCCCCCCCCTCACGGCTTTCAACCTCCAACACAAACATCTCTGGCATCAAGAATGAGAAACATTTGGGAGAAAAAACATGAATGGGGTTAGCAGTTTCTGACCATTTTGCACCCTTCTCCATTTGTTCCACCAGCATGAGAGATCACCATCGTCCAGTGAGAGGAAAACTATATAAACTTCTCCATTCTAGTATGAGCCTGCAGCTCAACGTGTCTGGTCCAGTTTCATCTGGCCATTAGTTGGTGGTGCTGAGTGGAAAACCACAGCAAGCTTATAAGGTATTGAAGTCCATTAGTCCAATGTCAAAATAACTAGACAGTTGACTGAACTAGGAAGTGGGTGTTTATTTACAGATCGGGTTATAGACTAAAATTGATCCAAAGCCTCGGATAAAAGAGAAATTTTTGGGAAGCTCTCGCTCATTCCAATAAACGTATTGGCACTATCACCAACAAGAGGAGTTGTAGTTAAAAGCTAAAACTACAAGCAAACAAATTTGAGAGTGATGGACAGCTGAAATATTATTCCTCCTTGGTAACAGGTATAGACATTATGTGATAGAGACATAAGTGTTCTATAAGCCTTTAAAAGGATAGTTTATCCAAAAATGTAAATTGTCATTATTTACTCACCCTCCACTTGTTTCCAACCTGTATGAGTTTCTTTCTAATGTTGAACACTAAAGAAAATATTTCTTTACATTTCTCATCTTTACATTTCTCCCCATACTATAGAAGTCAATGGAAAGTTGAGGGTTAGTAACTGACAACACTTTAATTTTTGGTTGAACTGTCCCTTTAATACTAGTGGTGCCTTCACATGTATATTTAGTCTAACGTGTGCACTTATAAAGACGCGTCCAAAAGTTTAAGACCACACTGAAAATCTGGGATGTATAATCTAATTTAAACCAAGAAATCAATAGAAGTTTTAAGTTTCAGAACAAAGAATCACCCTAATCTAATGTAAAATTTTGAAATATTAAGATTCTGCACTATTTCTACACCATTAATCACATAAGAACAATTGTGACATTGACCAGTGTGAACTTTGCACATAAGGTCAGATGTTCTCAAATCATGCTGTAAAACATGATCATCAGGTTTTGCACAAACTTGTGCACTTGTGTCATTAAACCAAATAAGGACAAACCAAATACTAAGACATTCTGAAATTCATGTGCAATTAAACAGTTTGAAGTCATTTTTCACTCAAATTGTTATGCTGATAATATAATTTGTAACAAAAAATGTTTTATTATAGTGGAAAAATGCTAAATAACAGCTTTTTTGGTCATAGTCTCAGGCATCAAATATTGGATTGAGGGAGAACATGTAGATACAATTTATCTTGATCATCAAACAAACAACTTATCTTGATCATCAAATCAAAGTAAAATACTCCATTTCAGTTTCCACAACTAAACTCCCCTGTGTTTCAGCTCAGTCTAGCTTTAGACCAATGTTCTCCATGTTCCCCAAAAAGGGGCCCTCAAAAATAAGGGCTGCTGCCAAAACTGTCTGAGGTTGGACGGATGACCTCCGGATGCCACCTGGGCGGGAACTCAGCCATTGCTGGGGGAGGGTCAGATCGTGTAGGCTACGTGGGCCCCATACTCTGATTATTCTGGCCCCCCAGGGACCCCTGAGCAGGGCTACTGTGAACTGCTGCTGCCCTGCTGAGTTAAACTAGAGCTGACCACCCTAAACATTGCCACAGGGGTAAAATACCCTTGCATGACATCAGTTTACCTCCATTTTATTAATTGTCCTCTGACTACATACGCATACGTAAGCTGACATACTTGCATATCCCCAAAACTGAAACATTGATCTTCTGCATATAGAGTACCACAAAGAAAGCACCCACACAGCGTTCTTCTCTATGCTTAAAATCAAAGACATCAACGTGAATGATTCTCAAAAACAAGCTCGTACAGGCCACAGCTCACCAGAGAAACTGGACTTTTGTTATTTTTGGCTGCCACAATCAATCTTATGATATCCTGGCGGACTTAGAAATGGGGGGCCAATATAATGAGACACCTCCAACCCCCCAAGAACTCGGGAGTCCAATGGAGTCTGATGGTCTTCTAATGGCGGCAGAGAGCTTTTCATTCTTTTCAGAGTCAACTTTTTTCCCTTGCTCTCTTTTCTGCTCCCTAACACTCACTCACTCACTCCTGGAGCCCCTCTAAGTGGTTTCAGATTTTGTGCAGCGCACAGGGCACAATCGTAATCAGGTTTGGTATGATGAAAGAGAAAAGTCTGGTTCACACAGATCAAGCAGGCGTAGATAAAATTGCCCGTCGCGATGTATGTGTTTTCTCATGTCTCCCTCTTTTTCTGATTTGTTACACAATGGCTGCAAGCGCTACCTGAAATGCAAGTTCAGGTATAATTGGTGTGAAAACCTGTTTTTGTATTTGTATTTCAGTAGAAGGATGTTTGCATGAAAGCTGGTCTTTGCATGCATGGCAAACCGTAAAAATAAGATAAGACAAGCACAAATGTAAATGAAAAGCAAATATTTGTACAAATGTGCAATTGCAAACACACATAGCTTAAATGCGCATAGAAGTGCATTTAAGCTTGACTATAACAATCTGCTGTGCAAACTATTTGAAAGTTGCATATTCGGATGTATAGTGAGTGTTCTTAACTACCATAAAAAGAATCCTGTTATACTGTTGGATACATACCCATTGTACTCCGTTGCAAACGGTAATGTTTGACCTCGAATGCCTTTGTAAATATCTGTGGTGTTTGAGTCCTTCCTGTCTAAGCCAGGTTTATTCTTGTCATTCAGCTTGGAAGGAAATAAAGGTGTGGGGGCCACGGCTGCTGCCACAGGGCTGGTTTACCTGTCACACAACCACGACTGACACTGCTGTGTATTGAAGCTTGTCTGTGCTAAACATCCTCTCCCTGGCAGTTAGACAGATCACTCCCACCAAACAGAGACAATTAGGTCAATACCGGCTTTGACAGAGCTGCCTCCAGGTGCTTGTGGCCTACCCCTGTTCCATCATCATGTCAAAGTTAATGCTAAGCTGTCTCTGTAAAACTCTCTGTTGGGTTCATGTCATTATGAGTTTTGTCTGAAGCATCATTTGTTTTTGTTTTTGTTTTTTAAATATAATTTCATAATTTGCCCTAATTTACAATTGGATGAAACAGTCACAAAACAGTTGCGCCACTGTAGCCAACCTCCTTCGAAGTCATTAAGTCATTCCCATTCTTTTCAGCACAAACGTCTTTTCTTTTCATGTAAATTAGACTTATAGCCTTGCCTTATTCAAAAATGCAGAGCTATTGGACTGGCGCAACTAGCATTGAACTATCAATGCCCAACAGTACTGTGCACTTTTTCTGGTAATCAAGGAAGCAGTAATTCATCAAATGATGATTAAATGAAGGAGAAGTGCATTGTAAGTGGAATATATCCATCATTTTAGGAGTCTATATAGATGCCTAAGGTGCTGTTTACCCCTGGTATTAAGATGCATTTTCGTTGATCCAAACACGATGGATGGAGTTTAATACAGGTGTAAAACATGTCTAAAATGTTTTGAGCTTGTCCACTTTTGAAAATCTATTTAACCAGATTGTTTTCATAGTTTAGATGTTCATGTGGTTGATTGCATTCAAACAGCCACAAAAGACAGCCTACACTTTGCCTGCTGACCTAATAAGTATTCATTGTAGGATGTTGTGAGAAAGCACACCAAAGTGCTGTAGGTGACGTCAGACGCTGGAGACTTGGCGGAAAAACTGAATGAACAACGAGGACAGCGAGGAAAATTTAGAAACTCTTCAGGAATACATCGACTGGTGCTTCGACGTTATAGTCATGAAGAAAAACCAAAATGCATGTTCTCCAGCCAAAAGCGAGACGCCGTCTTCCAAAAGAAGTCGCCCAGCAGACTCGCCTGAAACAACATCGCCGACGGGTAAAAGCTTTACCGACATCCTGGAGTCAATCGACAAGCGGTTGTCCAGCTTCGACGCGAGGTTGTCCCTGGTCGAGATCCTGCACCGTGAATTTAAATCCCTGAGGGAATCACTGGAATTCAGCCAGCAGCAGGTGGAAACACTCGCTGCTGAGAACGCATCTCTACGGGACTCGGTCAAATCTCTAACTGAAAATGTGACCCATCTAAGTGAAGAAAATAAAAAAATAAAAGAGACTGTCATCGATCTCCAGGCCCGTAGCATGAGAGATAACCTGGTGTTTTCAGGCATCCCGGAATCTGCCGAAGAGGACCCAGAAGCTACGGTTAAAAACTTTATCAAGTCATACCTGAAGCTTCCGGAAGACACCGTGGAAAACATCTGCTTCGAAAGAGTCCATCGGATGGGAGCGAAGAAACCTGGAGCCCCGAGGCCTCGTCCAATTGTGGCCAAATTCGGATACTTCAAGCAGAAAGAGCAGGTGAAGAGTCGCGGCAGGGAGCTGAAAGGAACAGACTTCGGCGTAAACGACCAGTTCCCCAAAGAAATCCTGGAGCGACGCAAACTTCTGTTCCCAATCCGACGCAGTCTCATCCAAAAGGGCTCCCGAGCTGTCATCGCAGTGGACCGGCTCTACGTGGACGGACAGCTCTACCGCAACCTCCGTACCACTCCGTGGTTATATTAATACCACTCCAGATAAGAATCCGTTATATTTATCTTTTCTTTTTCTCTCTTTCCTCGCTTGTTCTTCCATTTACCTCTAAATATTTATGTCATTTCGATAATTTAATACGATATCATAACAAACACGTACAGTCAGTCTCCGCAGCGTTTAAATGATTTTGCAATGTTTTCGTTTCTGTCAAGTTTTTACTTTCATCCCTCTATGCTTGCTTCTTTGTGTGTCTTTCTTACTTCAAACTCCTTTCACTGCACCGATCACCTGCTTTACTACACATATAAACAAAACACACTATATTACACATCTGCTTGGCACGACCATGTACATATACACTCAGCGTTAACGCAACCACTCAGACCTTACAGCGCACACAGACATGAAGGACATACTCGCATACAAGCGCGTACACGCCCGCTCATATCTTATTCATTTGAGCATCACACGCAGCGAGCAGCATTAGCTACACACACACATCTATGGGTGCATTAAGGTTTGTCACATGGAATGTGAATGGAGCTGGCTCCAAGGAAAAAAAGTTAAAAATATTTAGCCAGCTTAAAAAACTACAAGCAGACGTTGTATTATTACAAGAGACTCATAGACCTGCCACAGCTACAGATCAACTTAAAACAACTGAGTTTCCTAATGTGTTCTCAGCCTGCTATAACTCTAGGCAAAGGGGGGTAGCAATTTTAATACATAAAAATGTTAATTTCACAGTACTCAACACAGTTATAGATCCAGAAGGTAGATTTCTAATCATTAAATTATCTATATTTGACAAAAAGTTATGTATTGTTAGTATATATGGTCCAAATGTTGATGACCCCTCTTTCTTTCATGGTTTTTTTACTGCACTTTCTGAACAACTAGATTGTGCACTTATAATTGGGGGAGACCTCAACTTTGGACTAAATAAAGAAATGGACAGGCTAAGTACAGCTGGAACTCAGCGCAATTGGGAATCCACAAATATAGTTAAACAGTACATGAGCGACTATGGACTTTGCGATGCGTGGCGTTCTCTCCACACCAACAGTAGGGAATTTACTTTCTTCTCACATGTCCATCACTCTTACTCTCGTCTGGATTATTTCCTAGTCAGCAGCTCACTGCTGAGTGACATTTCAGACACAGAGATACACACTATAGCTGTCAGCGATCATGCTGCTGTTTCTTTAACTCTAGTAAATAAGAAGACCACTCCACCAAGTAATAACTGGAGATTCAATACATCATTGCTTAAAGACGACGATTTTATTAAATATTTTAAAGAAGAGTGGGCTTTATATTTAGACTATAATGACCTGCCTGGAACATCAGCATCTGTTCTCTGGGAAGCAGGCAAAGCTGTGATGAGAGGTAGAATAATCTCATTCTCATCGCATAAAAAGAAAAGAGAAAATAAATGTATTCAGGAATTAGAAGAAACCATAAAAACTTTAGAAGAATCCTACGTATCCTCCCAGGAACAGGAAATGCTGAAAAAAATATGTAAAGCAAAACTAGAATTAAATGAAATTATTAATAAAAAAACTAAATTCTTAGCACAAAGACTTCGCTGGCAAGAATTTGAATATGGTAACAAATCAGGTCAATTCTTAGCGAACCAGTTAAAAATAAAGAAAGAAAAAACAACGATATGTGCTGTTAAAGATTTAACTGGGGATACAGTATATGACCCTGAAAGAATAAACAACACTTTCAGAGATTTTTACGAATCTTTATATTCTCCACAGATAAACCCATCTAAAGACGAAGTTGACCAATTTCTTGACAATATAACTCTTCCGAAATTAACAGACAATCAAGCGATGGCATTGGATTCTCCACTGACATCAGATGAACTTCAGGAAGCTTTGAACAGTATGCCCAATAAAAAGGCTCCAGGTCCAGATGGCTTTCCAGCAGAATTCTATAAAGAATTCTGGGCTATTCTGGCACCAACATTCTACAGAATGTTACAGGAAACCAAAGAAAATGGCAGACTTCCACCAAATATGAATTCTGCCAACATTAGTCTCTTACTAAAACCAGGCAAAGACCCTGTATTGCCTACTAGCTATCGTCCAATATCCCTTATTAATGTGGACACTAAAATAATCTGCAAAGCTATCTCAAAAAGAATAGAGAAGATAACCCCTCTCATAATTCATTACGACCAAACTGGTTTCATAAAAGGGAGGCATTCCTCAACAAATACACGTAGGTTACTTAACTTGATAGACTATTCATGCAATAGAAACCTTCAAATTACAATATTGTCTCTAGATGCAGAAAAAGCTTTTGATAGGGTTAACTGGAATTTTCTATTTGCAACTTTACACAAATTTGGTTTTGGAAACTATTTCATAAACTGGTTAAAAATATTATATAACTCTCCAACAGCATGTGTCAGGACAAATGCCCAAACGTCCTCTAGCTTCTGTCTTAAGAGGGGCACCAGGCAGGGATGCCCCCTCTCCCCCTCACTGTTTGCAATTTTTATTGAACCACTAGCAGCAGCAATTAGACAGGCAACAGTGATTAAAGGCATTAAATGCAAGAATGTAGAACATAAAATTAGTCTTTACGCAGATGATGTGTTACTTTTTCTTCAACATTCACAAACCACTCTCTCTGAGGTAATTACATTAATAAACTCTTTCTCAAGAGTCTCAGATTATTCAATAAACTGGTTAAAATCAACAGTTCTTCCAATTAATTGCTCCTTCCAGAATTCCTCCACTCCACTGCAATCTGGAAATATTAAATATTTAGGTATTAATGTTTCTCCTAAGCTGGCAGATTTGATTAAATTAAACCACATCCCACTTTTAAAGAAGGTAGAAGATGATCTAACCAGATGGAGGTCTCTACCCATATCACTCATGGGAAGAGTCACCTCAATAAAAATGATGGTTTTGCCAAGAATTAATTATTTATTTGCAATGATCCCGAGCAAACCACCACCTGACTGGTTTAGATCTTTGGACTCCTCTATCTCTAAATTCCTTTGGAAAGGTAAACCCCCGCGTATTAGCTTAAAAACGCTGCAAAAGACCAAGGATAAAGGAGGACTAGATCTACCTAACTTTTACCACTATTTCTTAGCCAATAGGCTTCAACACATTTCAGGGTGGTTAAAACACACCCTCTTAGATGAGCCTTGGCTAGATGTAGAACAGGCATTATGCAATAATATAGAGATTTCGGATCTGCCATTCATTAGCTCGATCAGTAAACGACACGTATGCTTTAAAAGCATCAGTATCAGCTCTTTTCTGACAGCATGGTGGGAGTTTCTAAAAATGACGGAGTCTTCACTAATCCCATGCAAACGTACCCCTATCTGGAACAATCCTGACATATTGCTAAATAACAATATGACAAACTTCACAGATTGGAGTTGTAAAGGTATTAAATACCTGGAACATATATTCGAAGGGACAGACTTTATTCCCTTTGACAAATTAATTAAACAATATGGGATTAATAAGAACAGATTTTTAGAATATCAACAAATTAAATCTATTGTAAAAAGGAAATTTAAGTCTAATCATATCAATTTACAAATACCACCAAGTGTGGCAGATTTTCTTAATCTCAAAACCCCCAAATTAATGTCTAAAATATACAGGGTACTTTCCAATATAGATGAATCAGTATCACTTCCTATTGCAAAATGGGAAGCAGATCTATCAGTAAGCTGGGACCATAATTTCTGGTCTCAGATATGTTTAAAAACCTTTGAACTGATTAGAAATCCTGGATTACAATTAATACAATACAAAATTCTGCATAGAGTGCACTACACAGGTCATCGGATGTTCAGGATGGGTTTTACAGCTTCTAACAACTGCTCACACTGTAAAGACAATACACCTGACAATTACATCCACGCTCTATGGTTCTGTCCACCTGTTCAGAGGTACTGGTACAGGATTTGTGAAGACTTATCAAAGTGTCTTAAATGCTCTATTCCAGCCTCTCCTTTAGTCTGCTTGTTGGGCGACCTAGATGGTGTCACTACAGAAGATAACACAATCCACATGGCTTTCACTGCACTATGCATTGCTAAGAAGACTGTCCTCATGAACTGGAAAAATAAAAATAATCTTAATATCAACCAATATAGAGATTATTTGTGGGATTATATTAGCCTTGAAACAGCTTCTGCTGACACATTAGATCAATCTCTCTGGGCTCCTTTGATCAGCTCCATCACCTAGTGTGGGTGGGGGTCCCGATTCTGTCCGGCTGTGGTTTTTGTTGTTGGCGTGGGGTGGCAATATGGGCCTGGGGCATCTGGGGGTTCCCTGGGGATGGG